>CANYBF011601125.1:0-26006 GCA_948192965.1 Dalechampia spathulata | reverse complement strand
ACTATTATCTAATGAGAATTAATAATAGTAGTGGAAGATTCATGTTAATCACTCTAGTTAAAGGATTGTTGGAATCCACTTCTTGAGAATGCTAATCATGACATATGTTTCTTAGTGCTTCATATTTGCATTTGTAAAATAAGAGTTTTATGTTAAAAAATGTGAATATACATTATATAGGTATGAGAATATTATATAGTACAAATGAAAATGTCATTTCTAGATTGGTTTGTTCTAACATTATTCATATTTGATTTAACTGATTGCATCTTTAAGAATCAATATTTACTTTATCATCATAATTCTTACCTATTCAATTCGTGACATAAAGATACTAGAAATTAATGAACTTTATAATTGGAGATTGGAATAATACCTAGCTCCCCGAGTTCGATACCCTTCTTACTCTATACTAAGTTCATAGAGACTAAGGGATTTAATTCTGACTGCAATCATATTTCTGTTATTAACCCCTCAAATCCCTGCTTCAGTTCTCTACAGAAGAATGGTAGATGGTCTACAAATTTGATGCATATCAGGGAAGGACATTGAATCAACCATGGAAATGGTACACACTGGTGTATGCAGGTCCCACATGAATAGATTCTCACTTTACAGGAAGATTCTACGCCAAGGATATTTTTGGCTCACTATGGAGACAGACTACATATAGTTTGTACAAAGATGCCATGAATGCCAGATTCATGGAGACCTGAGTCACCTACCACCAGTCAAATTGCAAAATTTAATAACACCTTGGCCATTCTCAGCTTGAGGAATTGACATCATGGGTGAGATTCATCCTAATACATCTAATGGATATCGGTACATACTGGTAGTCATTGACTACTTCTCTAAGTGGGTAGAAGCTGAATCCTATGGTAAATTGGGGGGCAAGATAGGTTACCAAGTTTATAGAGAAGAATCTCATATGCCGATATGGGGTGCCGCATCACCTGGTATCAGACAACGGAGTACAATTCCAGGCCCAAGTTGCAGACTTGCTGGAAAAATATGAGATTGAGTACCATCGATCCTCTCCTTACTGCCTTTAAGCTAATGGGGCAGTCGAAGCGGCTAACAAGACGATCAAGCACATCTTAGCCAAGACGGTACGGACTTATAGGGATTGGCATGAGCAATTGCCATTCGCATTATAGGGTTACAGAACCACTATGAAGAGTCCTACAGGTGCCACTCCCTACTCTCTTGTTTACAAGACAGAAGCCATATTGCCAGTTGAAGTGGAGCTAAAATCACTTCATGTCATTCTAGAGGCTCAGTTGCCAGAAGTTGAGTGGAAAAGGGCCAGGTATGAACAACTGGTCACTATTGATGAGAAGCGACTGCAGGCTCTCTATCACCTACAGCTTTACAAAAAGCGCATGGCAAATGCATTCAATAAAAAGGTTAAACCTGTAGCCATACAGGAAGGTGATCTAGTCTTGAAGTAAGTCAGACTGGCTATCTGCAACCCTCATGGGAAATTCAAACCTAATTGGGAAGGCCCATTCTTAGTTAAGAAGATCCTCTCCAAAGGTGCTGTTCGCATCTCAGATTTAGAAGGCAATGAATTCTCAAAACCTGTCAACCTTGACTGGCTGAAGAAGTATTTTGTCTAAAGGAGGGGGGCAAAAGAAAAAGCAAACTAAAAATGAAAAGCCTGGTGAGCTGAAAACCTGCATAGGCGGTTCACGTAAAAGTTAAGGCAGAAAGAAAACACTCGCTCGATGAGTTGAAAATCCACTTGGACAACTCATGTAAAAATTAGAGCTTTTAAAAGCAAAAAGAGAGCGTTAAAATAGTTGATCAGAAAATCTCACACGAGGCTGGTCAATAACGGAGGTTGAGTCTGATGCACATCCAGAACTTCTGTGTTGGTTTTAACATATTTTCGTGTAAATGTTTTAATCTTATTAATGTAAATGGAATTCATGTTCATTAACTTAGCCATAAGTAATACAAGTTGCAAACACAAAGCATTATCATCCTTTATTGCATATTGTTGCTTAACAATGTCTTGTAGTACAGGATTCAAGCTTGGTATAGCACCTACAGTTTGTACTCATCATCAGTGGCAGATCCAGCTCTAGGAATCTCCATCAGCACTATCCGGCGATGAGGCTAGGTCCTCTCCACATGCTCCACAAAGTAAGGTACTAGTCTTCCCCCCTCAAACTCTATCAATGGTGTATTATCTGTCGATGGCCATACTGACAACAAATCCTAGCAGGACTATAGTATGTGCAGTGCCTAAATCCCGGTAGTAGGATACAATCTATATAGGTCATTACAGTAACATGTTGTATATGCCACCAGGGATAGCTCCACCTGACCTTGCTCTCAGGTCAGGTCCCCATCCATTCAATCCAGTCTTGGAATGACATCGTCCTTGCCTCACTGAAGGCATAGCCCCTCCGCATATGGCTATGAGGAAGATATCTCTGTGGTTCCCCTGCTGGTGTCGCCAGGATCCCAAGCTTCTCTTAAAGCCAGATCTGTAATAAAATAAAATAAGATGAAAATAAAAGCTCGCTGAGTTGAAAACCTTGCAAAAGGCTGCTTAGGCAAAAGTTAGAGCGACTCGTTAAGCTGAAAACCCAATGAGGGTAGTTTAGGCAAAAATTAGGGTCTAAAGCAAAATCAATAGCCCGATGAGCCAAAAACCTTGCAAAAGGTGACTCATGCAAAAATTAAGGTGAAAACATACTTTTCTAAGTTGAAAACCTGCAAAGGCAGCCTAGAATTCTCACCTGCAGGAGAACCAGACTGCCGCTGAAGCGCTCAGATTATCCTCGCTTCACTTTGTCCAGCCCAAGGATTGTCTCTACCATGATCATGGGAAAAGGGGTCCGACCCTACATCATCTGGTTCATGACAGGCTCAACCAGTAAATCCCCATGACTAGATGAATCGACGAACAGGAATTGCACCAGCAATCCAAATCTAGCTACCCTCAACCATGACGGGTCTTCTATAGATTTCTGGCTGCATAACCAAAAATTGGTAGCAAGATCTACAAAGCAATCCGTAGTCAAAAGAGATCTCACCTCCAGCGAACTAAATCGAAAGCTCTAATGAACTCATCATACATAGATCTCGATTTTCACAGAAAAATCCGATTTTCACCCGATCCTCTTCGGATCTGATTTTTCCGGTAACTCCAGTAGCTTGTCCATGCACTTGGGGTTCTGGATCTGTCAAAAATTATCCAAATCTAATTGATTTTAGCCTTAAAATTAATTATTTCAATTAATTGCTTAATTAATTGTTTGGTTTGCAAAATCAAAGGTCGATTCGTGCTCAAAATGAGGTACTCTCTTCATTAATGTTGCGTATTTTAATCTGTAGATCATTTCTGTACTGACAGATTTAATTTTCTTGCAGATTTACTAACTATGTGTGCCACATGTCATGCTATGTGTGCCACACACAATCTATGTGTGGCGCACATAGCCAGATGCGAGGTGCGCATACCTCACGTTTTTTTTAGAAAAATCATATTTTGGATCATATTTTCGACATATTTTTATTTTTCCAGTGGTATTTGATGCTTTACAGTGGCTCAAGTATTCTGGATTCATCATAAAATAATTACATTTAATTAATTTTGGGCTCAAAATTAATTTTTACGATAAAATGTAATTTTTAATCGTATAAATGTGATTTTTGAAAGGATTAAAATTAATTGGTCAAGCGGCTATCTCCAGTAATTTTTGGTGATAATAGCCCTCCTAATTAATCTTCCATGATCAAATAAAAATAATTTTACCTAAAATTATTTTTATAAAAATGAATTCTCACGATCCGGCTCGTGTTATTTTTTTACGATTATTGCCTAATAATTACTGGATTTTGACTCTAGGTTTATGCCTTCATATGGCATTAAACTAATCATATAAATCCTAAATTCATTTGCTACTAAGGAATTTTATTTGTTTATTTTTGCATATTCCATTCACACATTTTGGATAGTGCAAAATCGAGGGGAAATGGGGTATTACTTAATACCCCGAAAGATTATATATGTAAGGATATTTTGTAATAGGGTAGAATTATTTAATTCAGTCTGTAATAATTTCTCCTTATTTCCCCGTGTGAATCCCTTATTTCCTTGATCCCTTTCTCCGGTCGTTAATTATTTTTAATCGTGGATGATTTATATTTGCTTAAATATATATGTCATTCATGTCACATGCCATGTCACATGACACAATCACACACTACTATGCATGCCATGCATATGCCATATCATAATATACTGTATTTCATATGCATATACATATAAATATGCCAATACATAATCCAATATGTAAATACACTGAATACGCAATCCAATACGCGCAATCAATATGCTTTGCCATGCATATATATGCCATTCACATGTCATTATGCCATGATGCCATGTCATGTCGTATGCCATAACGCATGTCATACCGTATGCCACGACACACATTATGTTGAATACACATTCACATACGTATCCACTATACCATGTCATGCATATGCCATGCCATACATCATTTCACATGTCATGCATATGATATGCTGTGCATTATTCACATATCATGCATATGATATGCCATTCATTTCACATGCTATACATACGGTATGTCATCCATGTAACATGTCATGCATATGCCATGCTATATACATACCACTCATAAGGTATGTCATTTCACATATCACACACATGATACGTCACGCATCATCTCACATGCCACGCATTTGGTATGTCATCCATATAACATGTCATGCATATGCTATGTATTGCATTATCACACATATCATACATATGATATGCCATACATCATTCATATGTCATGTATATGGTATGTCATATACTATACCATGTCATTCATATGCCATGCCATACATCATTTTATATGCCATGCATATGGCATGCCACACATCATTCACATGTCATACATATGGTATGTCATTTATTATGCCATGTCATACATATGACATGACATGCATCACTTCACATATCATGCATATGATATGACATTCATCCCACGTATCATGCATACGCCATGCATACACCGCACATACGCCAAACGCCAATACAATCCAAAACGTTAACACATAACGCTATACGCTATTTGCCATGTTATATGCTTATATACATGCTAAGTTGCCATATCATGCATACGATATGTCATTCACGCTTACATGTTATGCATATGCCATGTTACTTTTTTTCTACTTTGTATGCCATGAATATGCCATGCCATCCAAATGTCATATAGCATTATATGCCATTCTACGTGCAACCTTGCATCGCCAAATCACATGTCGCGTTGTGTGCTTACATTTAAGCTCGTATGCTTGCCTGCTTAGGACAATTAATCCCAACTATAATGGTAAAATCAATTTTGGAAACTCATAGAATAGATCTCCACCACCCAAACCCAAATCTTTGAAGGGTTTAACTAGCACTCATGCTATGGGTCGGTTGGACCAATCCGGAACCATCCGGTGGCGACTCCTTTGTGACTCTTTCGAGTCTGTATCATTCCCTAAGGGAACCCCTTAAGAAGACTGCACTTTCGCTCTAAGTACGGTCCCCGATCCGTGACTTTCGTAAGCCTCACTCTGGGCTCTGGCTGAAACTGGGCGCTCACACCAAGGTACTCACTTACCCATAATCACTAGTTTGACTCAGAACAAGGGTGATGTGTACAGACATAAATTTTGTATGTAATACATACAATTAATATAACTATGATGGGAAAATTGATATATAAACTATTAGATGCTACCACTCTTTAATTATATGTCCCCAATAGAGTCACCACTATGGGTGAGGCTTTTGCCATGACCTAGAGCGAGGCTTACGAAACTCACAGACTAAGGATCCACTTGGAACAAAAGTGTGATCTTCTCAAGGGGCTACCTTGAGAAATGATATGATGGGAACATAATGGTTTTGAATTTGGTTCAACTAACCCATAACATGAGTGCTAAGTTAAACCCTTCAAAGATGGATTTAGGTAGTGAGCAAGCAAGCACATAAAGTACACTATAAGTTTTCAAGATTGATTTTACCATTATAGTTAGGATTAATGGCCCTGGGCAGGTGAGGAAGCAAGCATATAAAAGTAAGCACACAATGTGGTATGTCATAGTGATAAGCGTAGCATAATATAGCAAAGTAAAATGGCATATAAGGTTATATAGTATTTAAATGGTATGGCATATGTATGACATGTAGAGTGATGACATAATATAATGACATAGCATAATGATGTGTATGTGATGTGGAATGTAACGTGGCATGTGATGTGGTATGTGATATTACATGGCATAATAGCATAAGGCATGGTATAGATGACATAAAACGACATAATGGCATATAACATGGCAAGTGATATGACATAGTGGTATATGACACAGGATTTATGTGTGAGGTGGCATGTTACATGGCATATATTATGGCAAATATAATAGTAAAGTAAAATAAAAACATTCATACAAATAAAACCTTAAGAATAATGGTCAATTATAGGGATAAGAGAGATATGGGGATACATGGGAGATGTAAAAATGATACAACCTGAGGAAAAAATATAATAAAATAATATTATTCTATTACATATGGGTCTTCATTTTTACATAAATCCCAAGATGTGTTGTAACATCTTCTCCACTTCAAGAAATCCTTGAATAGCATGAGTTCTAATGCATGGGTATGGAAAGGATAAAAAATGAAAGTTTTCAAAAAAGAAAAGTTCAAAATATGGAAAGTATGTCAAATATAGAAAGTGTCAAATATGGAAATAAAGCTAAATATGGCAAGAAAGCTTAGTATGCCAATATGTTAAACATGGAAATAAAACTAAATATGGCAAGAATTATAAAAATGATAGTAAAACTAAATATGACAAGAATACTAAACATGGTAGTAAAGCTAAATATGGCAAGAATACTAAACATGACAGTAAAGTTAAATATGGCAAGAATGCTAAACATGACAATAAAGCTAAATACCATAATTAGAAGATTCTAAGATCCTTTTGCAATATCACTTAGAATTTGGAAATAGCATCCAATTAGGGTTTGTAATGACATCAAACCTAAAAATCAATCAAAATAGCATTTTAATTGAAAAACAAGCAAAATACAATGATTTGATAGTAAAATCAACAAGTTTAGATCATAGAAATCATAGTTGAGGACCCTAATATCATTAGCATCAACTAGGGTTTGGATCAAACACTCAATGGAATCCAATCATGTCAAACATAAGCAAATAAGTCAAAAAATGGAATTTAACTCAAATAAAATTCAATTTTGAAGGCAAAATTAAATGAAAAGTGATGAAATAATATGTTTAAATGATTGTGAAGCCATAAACATCATTGAAATTCAAGCCATGTTGAAATATGAGTGAAAAATGGATTTCGACCAACCCAAACAAGTATATGCATCGCATAATACATGATATGTCTCACATATTTTTTAAAAAATTGTAATATGCATCACATATCATGTATATGTATCGTACATACATAATATGTGTCACACTTCCATTTTGAACAAGTGATATGTATCATATATAATGTTATATGTGACATACATCGTGCTTATTAAGTAAAAAAAATAGTGAAAAAACACAAATGTAAATGTCATTTTTTTCCATTATCATAAGCCATTTAGGGTATAAGCAACCCTAAATGTCATTATCACTTTTGGTGTAGTAACCAAAGCATGAAATTAAAACTAAAATAAGAGAAAGAGTGTCTTACCAAGGCTAGCAAAATCCTCCTCCAAATCCAAAAATGCTTAGGAATTTTAGTGATTCAAATTTATCATTAAACCTAATTAAATGCTTAATTAAGTATATTTTAATTTTGAAAGAGCTTATGCCTTAGAATTAAAATGTTATTCTATGTTAGAATGTATGTATGTAAGGTTAATACCCAAGGGTATTTATAGGAGCCTTAGAAGGTGTGCCTAAAGTCCCCTTTCTCCAACTATACTAGTTAGAGGCCCACCAAGGGTGCCATCTTTCATTGGCTAAATGGTAGGCATATCATAGGCCTAAATGACATCTGATGGTATAAAACCTATATATATGATGTGTGCCATCAAGTATTACATTTTAGATGTTTTTAGGATGTAAATTGCATCAAATTCATTATGTTTTGCTTTGTTTTATGTTGTCTTTTATGGAATTTAATGTGTCTATTAAATGTGTGGAGTTGAAGGAGAAAATAAAGAGAAAGTGAAGAAATTTTGCACATGAAGAGCAACTCCACAATCGTGGCATGCAGCTCCATGATCATGATAGAAGCACATTAGGAGAAAAAGCCTATGGATAAACTCCATGATTGTAGGATAGAGCTGTATGATCATGATAGAGGGCATGAATCAAGAGAAGGGACCTTAGCAGAACTCCATGATCATGGCACCTAACTCTACAATTGTGGAAAAAGATGTGCACCATGAAAAAGCTACTAGAAAAAAAAGCCACGATCGTGGACTTCAACTCCACAATCGTGGACCCTCAATCATTGGGCAAATTTAAGTGCAATCTGGCAGTCAACTCAGTGGAAGGAATGGGTTCCATGAGGAGGACAAAAACAAAAAGCTTAAAGGAGACTTAATGGGTAATGCAATCCATAACATAGGCAAAGATATGGATAAATTGAAGATAAGGCAAGGTGTGACCCTCATTGAAGATAAAAGGAGACAGCAAGATGGTGGCTAGGGTATGTAGTCTTGATAGACTACTCCTATCTAGGATTTTACACTGAGGGGTTGGCAATTCTTGTATTCTAGAGAGTGTTCTTCTTTGATTTCTTCATCTTTTCTTATGCTTCTTGTAAGCCATGAGTGGCTAAGTACTTTGCTGTAGGAATTGATTTTCTGAAATCCTTTGCTAGGATAACTGATTATGCTTGTTTAATATTATCATGAATGTTTAATCCTAAAGATTGGTTTTAAAAAAAAAATCTCTGCTTTATGATTGCAATGAGAGTTGGATTATAAAATGCTTAAACATTGAGAGGTGTTTAATTCTAAAGATTAGCTTTCTAAATGATTTCTTATGCTCTATAATTGCAATGAAAGTTGAATTATAGAATGCTTATTCATTCAAGTTAAGTAGATGTGTATGAGAGATCTACATGTTCCTAGCACCTGTATGATTGCTTTATGGTTTCTCTAATTACAGGAAATTGATCAAGAGAGTGATTCTAAAATTAGAACATAATATAATTGGTTTCACCTCGAGAGAGGCTGATTGATGCTTTTGAATATCTTGGGTGTTTGCAATGAGAGTAGGTGTTTGGTGATGACGATCTCAATTCCTAGGCTTCTTATCATTATGTTCATCTTCTTATCATTGATTTCAATTCACTTCTTTACATATTCACTTTTACAATTGATCACTACCAAATACCAAACCATTTTAGTTGCTTAAAGAAGTTGGAAATCCGAGTAGTGAGGGATAGGCAATAAATCTTTATAGGATTGATATCTTACTACAATTATCTGTATGCTTGCAGTGAAGTAGTGAATAAAACTACTGTCATTCGGAAGAGAGAATAAAACTAAAGCACCATTGCCGGGGATTTATGTGTTTAACATCGTTATGAAAAGAGTATAATTTGATTTAAGCATTTAAGTTTAATTTTCTGTTTAAGTTTTTTATAATGTATAAGCAGGAGAAGAACCAAGAACTCCTAATTACCACTTCAAGAGGTTTACAAAGATCCAACAAGACTAGAAAGGGAAAACCGAAGAGCTGTTCAAGAGCAAGCTGTGCAGAAAAATCTAGTAGAAATGGCTGAAGAACAACGAACATTGATGGATATAGTTAGGCCTAGTTTCTATACTAACCAACAAAGTATAATGAGACCACCTATTGTAACCAACAACTTTGAAATAAAACCAGCTTTAATATAAATGTTACAGTCTTCTGTATAGTTTTTTAGTTTAGCAAATGAAAATCTTAATGCTCATATCTTGAATTTTTTGGAGATTTGTGATACATTTAGGTACAATGGTGTGATAGAAGATGCAATCCGACTACATCTATTTCCATTTACATTGAGAGACAAGGCTAAGATTGGCTGAATTCATTGACCCCAGTATCTATCACCAATTAGGACCAGCTGGTATAAGTTTTCCTAGCTAAATACTTTCCCTTGATGAAAACAGCAAAGATCATCAAGGAAATCACTAATTTCTAGCAGATGGACAACGAGTCTCTCTATAAAACATAGGAAATATTTAAGGAGCTTCAAAGGAGGCATCCTTATCATAATTTACCTAGAGAATTGTTGTTCTAAACCTTTTACAATGGAGTCAATATGACTACACAAGGGACCATTGATGCAGCAGCTAGAGGGTCCCTTATGAAAAAGATAATCGAGGCAACATATGAACTGCTAGAGGAAATGGGAGCCAGAAATGCATTATGGGCATCAGATAGATCTAAAATGGTAATTAAAGAATATAAAGGTGTATTATCCTTAGATTTCATTAGTGCTTTGCAAGCTGAAGTTACAAATTTGATGAAGCAAATCAGCAACTTATCAAAAGTTTCAAGTTTATGTAAGCTGTGTGGGTAATTAGGACATGCTGTTAATGATTGAAATATGTGTAAGAATGTAGAGCAAGCTAACTTCATAGGAAATATACCATACTCCATGGGAAGATAAGGTAACAACCCCTACTCCAATACTTATAATTCGGGATGGCGAAACCATCCAAATTTTTCATGGAGTAACAATGCAAGAAATGTTTAAAAGACACAACCAGCACCTTCCCAAAACAATTTTGAGTTCAAAATGGAGAAGTTGATGGAGATGCTAGGAACAAAGTTGAAAAGCTAGGAGGAATTGCAAAAGCAAATGGAGGCCAAATTTGATCAGATCATAAAGAACAATTCCTCCTCCATCCACAATTTAAAAGTGCAAGTGGGGCAGCTGGCTACAGCAATAGAGCAGAGGAACCTTGGAGAACTCCCAAGTAATACCGAGCCAAACCCCAAGGAGCAAGTGAACATAATCTAGCTAAGTGGCAAAGAGCTGGTCAATAAAGGTAAGGAACCTACTAATGTAAAGGAAGAATGTAAGAAAGAGGAGCTATGAAGCTGGGACTTTGCAAATGCAGAAAAAAACTGAAGAAAGTCTCTTTCATGATCGTGACATGCAAAGTCACGATCATGACATGTAAAGTCACGATCGTTCTCACACCCAGCCCATACCTGGAGTAACATGCTCCCGTAGCATACACAATGACCTCCCGTATGGGAAACCACTACGTACACTACAAGGGATACCTGTACAAGTATAAATAAACGTCGTATGGGGATAATAAATAGTATGGCGGTGAAATCATCAAACAGAACCAATCATAACCCTGGATAACCACATACATTCAATTGAATGAACATGCCAATAACAAAAGTATATTTATTAATATACAAGGGTTCTGATTACAATAACTGTACCAGTCACCACCAAATGATAAATACATTACTGCCTCTTTAATATATACAAGCTACAATACGAGACTACAAAAAGAAAGTATGCTCGGCTGTCCCGGACCACCCCGAGATTGGGATTGCTGCTGAATCCGCTACTTTGCTGACACTGGCAGTCACTGCTCTAGGCCTTCTACAGTAGGCTCGGAACCTGTGTTCATCAATTGATAAATACTGAGTCGAAGACTCAGTGGTACTAGCTATCATACGCCTATATAACAGAAACAAGCATGTCAAGCAACAAGTAATACTATGCAATACGATGTTTGTCCCCTCTTTTCCTCTTATTATGATCTGTTCTCTCTTTCTCTTTTTCCTTTCCCTTTATTATGCACAATATATTCCCATGCTGGATCCCTATGTACCGGTACTCAACTCCCAAAGGAGGACAACTGTAATTCTGGCCCGTAAGCCCCTTTATTTTGCCTATGTCTCGAGACTCAACTCCTGTAGGAGGAAATATCATATACGATTCCATTATGGAATCCTGTAATATATGATCCAGCATGTCTTTCCTCATTTTCTCTCGCTCTGTTTAGGCATTCACGCTCCCAAATGTCATGAATATGCTAACATACGAGAGTATCAAATGGAATCTCAAGCATGAATCATTAAACTTAACAGATAACAAGCTCATAACATCAAGGAATAGGCAAATACAGGAATTCAATCCCCAATCATCATTTACTAAGCCATACTTAGCTTAAAAGCAATAAAAGAAGCAAAGAACAACTATTACAAACCAATAGTAACTAGCACGAACCTGTTAGAAGTAAAGCTTCTAGTGGCTAATCACTCCTCTAAGCTTCTAGCCGTGCAAAACCAACTCCACTATGCTTAATTAACTGAAGAAAAATGAGCTCTCGGGGTTTAGGGATGTTTAGGAAGGGTTTGAGAGGAAGAAAAGGAAAGAAAGTCAAAGAAAAGTCTATGTTTATCCTCTTAAAAATGGTGTTTTAAGTCATGTACGGCCGTGCCAAATACCTATACGCCTGTACCAACCTAAAACCCTGATGCACAGATTTTCCTATGATTTATCGTACGCTCGTACCAAATTTGGTACGCCTGTACAATTCTAAAGTTCCTGATGCATAACTTTTCCTGCAAGTAACAGTACGGCCGTACAACCTCTTGGTATACCCGTACCAACTCCAGGACATCAATACCTCTTATTTCTCATGCCTGGTACGCCCGTACGGATGTCCGTATGCCCATACCATATGCCTAACATCAAGACATGCCTCAATTAAAGCCCCTAACCCTCCCAAAACCTGTGAAACACACTCCAAAACCAATCCTAACACATTAAACTCACTGTCCCTCATTCAACCGAGAAGTCACGCTTCCCAATAAGGTAACAGTGTCACATAATTCAATCATAAATACAAGCATACAGACATACATACATGTACACACATCATCAATGTATAACAAAACTCATACGCATACAGACCTCTACCCGTCTACTAGCGTACAAACTGCTAGGGTCTCAACTATGGGTGTAACAACTCTCTCCCCCTAAAAAGAATTTCATCCCGAAATTAGAACGAAACTCACCCGAAAACAAATGCGGGTACTATTCTCTCATTAGAGCCTCTCGCTCCCATGTTGTATCTTAACCTGTGTGATGATTCCATAATACCTTCACCAACGGTATCCGTTTGTTCCTTAGCTGCTTAACTTCTCGGGCCAAAATCTGGATCAGCTCCTCTGAATAAGACAAGTCGGGTTGAACCTCAATTGATTCCACTGGAATCACATATGAAGGATCCGATCTGTACTTCCTCAGCATAGAAACATGAAACACATTATGAATTTGGTCCAAGTCTGGTGGCAAGGCTAACCTGTATGCCAACAGACCTACTCTCTCAAGTACCTCGTCCGGACCAATGAAACGAGGACTCAACTTACCCTTCTGACCGAATCTCATAATTTTCTTCCATGGAGATACCTTTAGGAATACCTTGTCCCCAACCACATACTCAATATCTCGCCGCTTTAAGTCTACATATGACTTATGTCTGTCAAACGCAGCTTTCAGCCTAGATTTAATCAGCTGCACCTGTTTCTTGGCCTGCTGAACAAGCTCAGGCCCAATCAATCTCCGTTCACCAACCTCATTCCAATGTAATGGCATCCTACATCTTCGCCCATACAAAGCCTCATACGGTGCCATCTGTATACTTGACTGATAGCTGTTATTATATGCGAACTCAATCAAATGCAAGTACTGATCCCAATTACCCTCCCAGTCGAGAATACAGGCACGTAGCATATCCTTAAGAATCTGGATCACCCTCTCGGACTGGCCATCGATATGGGGGTGAAAAGCTGTACTGAAATGGAATTTTGAGCCTAAAGCTCTCTAGAAAGCACCCCAAAATCGAGACGTAAACCGAGGATCCCTATCGAACACAATAGACGACGGAATCCCATGTAACCGGACGATCTCCCTCATGTACAGTTCAGCCAACCTCTCCAATCCATAATCCATCCGTACAAGAATAAAATGAGTCATCTTAGTCAACCGATCGACAACTACCCAAATTGCATCGTGCTTAGCCTACGTCAACGGTAACCCCGTGATAAAATCCATCGTAATCGGATCCCATTTCCACTCTGACATAGGCAACGAATTAAGTAATCCAGCTGGTACCTAATGTTTCACTTTCACTCGCTGACAAATCAGGCATTTACTTACATAATCCACTATATCTCTCTTTAAACCAATTCACCAGTAATATTGTTTCAAATCCCGATACATCTTCGTACTTCCGGGATGATAAGCAAATACCGAACTGTGAGCTTCCTCGAGAATCTGTCTCTTCAATCTTTCATCTACCGGAATATACAATCGTATCCCGTACCTCAGATTACCATCCTCATCCATAGTAAACAAAGTCATCTTACCCGACTGTACCTTCTGCAACTGTTTCTGATACTCCGCATTATTAGCTGCACATCTCTGTATCTGGTCTGTCAACAGAGGCTTAACTTTCATCTGTAACTGTGCTAGAATACAATCCGACTGCAACATCAAAGTGGCATTCAACTGTCGCATCTCATACACCAAAACCAATGAAGATTGTCTCAAGCCGAAAAACATCTTCTGACTTAAAGCATCAGCAACTGAATTAGCTTTCCCCGGGTGATAATCAATCACACAGTCATAATCCTTAATAAGCTCAATCCAGCGTCACTGCCTCAGGTTCAATTCTTTCTATGTACCCAGATACTTAAGACTCTTGTGATCCATGTATAGATAGCAGAGCTCACCGTACAAGTAATATCGCCAGATCTTAAGAGCAAACACGATCGTTGCCAACTCCAAATCGTGTGTGGGATAATTCTTCTCATGTGGCTTCAATTGCCTTGAAGCATAGGCAATCACTTTCCGATCCTACATTAGAACACATCCCAAACCATTCAATGAAGCATCACTATAGATCATATATGCTTGACCCAGAGTGGGTAGCGTAAGAACTGGAGCTTGTGTCAAACACTCCTTCAACAGCTCGAAACTCCTCTGACATTTCTCCGACCGAATAAAAGGAACGTCCTTCCGTAACAACGTCGTCAAGGGCAAAGTAATCATAGAGAATCCCTTAACAAACCTCCGTTAATACCCTACTAATCCCAAGAAACTACGAACCTCACTGACATTCCTGGGAACTTGCCAACTAAGCACAGCTTCCACCTTGCTCGAATCCACTCTGATCCCCTCAGCAGAGATCACGTGCCCCAAAAATGCTACTTGATCAAGCCAAAACTCACACTTCGATAGCTTACTAAATAACTGCTTCTCCCTCATCTGTGCAAGCACTAATATCAGATGACAGTCATGTTCCTCCTATATCTTAGAATAAATAAGGATGTCATCAATGAACATGAAAACAAACTGGTCCAGATAATCAGAAAATACCGTGTTCATTAGTACCATGAACGCTGCTAGTGCATTCGTCAACCCAAATGGTATCACCAGAAATTTGTAATGCCCATAACGAGTCCTGAATGCAATCTTCGCTATGCTACCTTCCTTCATGCGCAATTGATGGTAGCCTGACCTCAAATCAATCTTAGAAAACACAGCTGCACCCTTAAGCTGATCGAACAAATCATCGATACGCGGCAATGGGTACCAATTCTTGATCGTCACCTTATTCAGCTGTCTGTAGTCTATACACATCCGCATAGACTCATCCTTCTTCTTCACAAACAACACTGGCGCACCCCAAGGTGAAACACTCGGTCGAATGAAACCCTTTTCCAGCAACTCCTGCAATTGTACCTTCAACTCCTTAAGCTTAGTAGGTGTCATTCGATAAGAGGTAATCGAGATCAGTTCTGTACCAGGTAACACCTTGATCTCAAACTCTACTTCTCTCTCAGGCGATAACTCTGGCAACTCCTCTGGAAACACATCAGGGAAGTTGCATACCATCGGAATCTCTATCAACTGAATTCCCTTCTGTCTCCCATCCATTACATTAGCTAACACCACTTCACAGCCCTGTAACAGTAACTTCCGTGTAGTTACAGCTATCACTAACCTTGCTGTCACTGATGGCACGTTACCCTTAATCAGAATCATCCCTTGGTTGGGAGATTGTAGAGTCACTGTCTTCTGTTGACAGTCCATCACCGCACCGTACCTCGCTAACCAATCCATCCCCAGAATAATGTCATACTCCCAGAATGGCATCTCTACAAGGTCAGATAAGAAACAGACACCCTGTATAATTAATGGACAACGCCTAAATACTCGGTCTACCACCACATCTTTACCTAGGGGGCTAGAAACCACTATCCCATATCCTAACCCCTCACTCAACATACCAATAAACTGAGAAAACTGTAAATCAAGATAAGAATGCAATGAACCCAGATCAAACAACACTAAATCATCATGATCAGAAATGAGAAAATTACCGAGCACCACATCTGCGGCTTACTGCTCCTCTCGGCGCACCAAGTTATAGACTTTGGCAAGAGCCCCAACAACCTGATTAACTGACCCCTGACTTACGCCATGACCTCCTCCACTATCATGGCCTCTCCCTCGACCCCTGCCACGTTCAGACCCCTGAGAACCGACAGAGCTAGGTCTCCGCTGCTGCTACTACTGCCAAACCTCTCCCTCAACAACAGGATGAACTAGCCCACCAGACTGCTCTGGGCACTCCCGGGCAAAATGACCTGCACCGCCACATCAGAAACATGCAGTACTGCCCGCCCGGTAAGGTCCATAATGAGTCTGACCGCATATATGACAAGAATACGGTCTAACACCTGTACTACCACCATAAGAAATGGGTCTCCCACTCTGATCTTGCTGCGGTGGCATCGGTCGCACATCGACTGACCTAGGAGGAAAAGAACTCCTAAACTTGCCCCTCTTTGATAAACTCAAAGAAGAACCCGGTCCCCTGAACGATCTCCTCATCGACTCCTGTTACGTATCATCCTCCAGTATCGTACGCTCGAGATCCAAGGCACTAGCCATCAAAGCTGAGAAATCATCATATTGAGAGGTCTGCGCAAATGCCCTAAGCTGAGGATTCAAGCCCTGCTCGAATCACTTACACCTCTCTCATCCAGACGGTAGAATATGGGCCGCATAATATGCCAACCGAGTGAACTTCTTCTCATAATCTGCTATCGATAAGTCTCCTTGCTTCAGCCCCAGAAACTCTTGTAACTTCTAGTCAGTATAGGCTGAAGGCACGTACTTCCACTGAAATTTCCTCTGAAGATCAGCCCATGACAACACAGGTGGATCAGCCATACTCTGAGGAACGGTCTTCCACCACTCATACGCTTCCCCCTGCAACAAAAAGATGGCATACTCGAACTTAGCCATCTCCGGGCACTTCAACTGGTGCAACACTCTCTGTGTCCGCTCTAACCATACTTCCGCCACGTATGGATCAGTAGTCCCAGTGAAATCCATGGCTCCATACGACCTCAACTTCATGAAGTCCAACTTATACTCCTCCCTCTGCTCCACTGGATGTGGGGCAGGAACTGCAGGCAACGTCTGACTCTATGCCTAAAGAAACCGCATAAACTGGGTAAACTGAGTTGCCATCAGGTCAGCAGTTGATGCTTCTGCCTGCCTACCCGCGCGCTCTCCCGGTCCTGAAGAACTCTCTTGGGGATTAAAGTTATCCCCGCCTTCCTCACCGACATTAACACATCTATCAGACATCAGACCTAAGCTTTAGCATACAAACAGCAATCCTATTATCAGCAGTGGTCAGGACGAGCAACATTCCTTTACTGTAGCTTAACAATCAGAGGCAGTAATCCTAGAAATCCAGAACAAAGACACATCGAGCTAAACCATAGCTCTACACTCTACGAGCTATAAATCATAGCTCTGATACCACTTAAACATGTCACACCTAGCCCATACCTGGAGTAACATGCTCTCGTAGCATACACAATGACCTCTCGTATGGGAAACTGCTACGTACACTACAAGGGATACCTGTACAAGTATAAATAAACATCGTATAGGGATAATAGATAGTATGGTTGTAAAATCATCAAACAGAACCAATCATAACCCTGGATAACCACATACATTCAATTGAATGAACATGCCAATAACAAAAGTATATTTATTAATATACAAGGGTTTTGATTACAATAACTATACCAGTCACCACCAAACGATAAATACATTACTGCCTCTCTAATATATATAAGCTACATTATGAGACTACAAAAAGAAAGTATGCTCGGCTATTCTGGACCACCCCAAGATTGGGATTACTGCTGAATCTGCTGCTTTGCTGACACTGGCAGTCACCGCTCTGGGCCTTCTACAGTAGGCTCAAAACCTATGTTCATCAATTGATAAATGCTAAGTCGAAGACTCAGTGGTACTAGCTATCATACACTTATATAACAGAAACAAGCATGTCAAGCAATAAGCAATACTATGCAATGCGATGTTTGTCCCCTCTTTTCCTCTTATTCTGATCTGTTCTCTCTTTCCCTTTTTCCTTTCCTTTTATTGTGCATAATATATTCCCATGTTGGATCCCTATGTATCGGTACTCAACTCCCGAAGGAGAACAATTGTAATTCTAGCCCGTAGGCCCCTTTATTATGCCTATGTCTCGAGACTCAACTCCCGTAGGAGGAAATATCATATACGATTCCATTATGGAATCCTATAATATATGATCCAGCATGCCTTTCCTCATTTTCTCTTGCTCTTTTTAAGCATTCACACTCCCAAATGTCATGAATATGCTAACATACGAGAGTATCAAATGGAATCTCAAGCATGAATCATTAAACTTAACAGATAACAAGCTCATAGCATCAAGGAATACGCAAATACAGGAATTCAATCCCCAATCATCATTTACTAAGCCATACTTAGCTTAAAAGCAATAAAAGAAGCAAAGAACAACTATTACAAACCAACACTAACTAGCACGAACATGTTAGAAGTAAAGCTTCTAGTGGCTAATCACTCCTTTAAGCTTCTAGTCGTGCAAAACCAACTCCACTATGCTTAATTCACTGAAGAAAAATGAGCTCTCGGGGTTTAGGGATGTTTAGGAAGGGTTTGAGAGGAAGAAAAGGAAAGAAAGTCAAAGAAAAGCCTATGTTCATCCTCTTAAAAATGGTGTTTTAAGTCACATACGGCTGTACCAAATACCTGTACACCTGTACCAACCTAAAACCTGATGCATGGATTTTCTTGCGAGTTGTCGTACACCCGTACCAAATTTGGTACGCCCGTACAATTCTAAAGTTTCTGATGCATAACTTTTCCTGCAAGTAACGGTACGGCCGTAAAACCTCTTGGTATGCCCGTACCGACTCCAGGACCTCAATACCTCCTATTCCTCATGCCTGGTACACCCGTACGCCTGTACCGCATGCCTAACATCAAGACATGCCTTAATTAAAGCCCCTAACTCTCCTAGAACATGTGAAACACACTCCAAAACCAATCCTAACACATCAAACTTACTGTCCCTCATTCAACCGAGAAGTCACGCTTCCCAATAAGGCAACAGTGTCACATAATTCAATCATAAATACAAGCATATAGACATACATACATGTACACACATCATCAATGTATAACAAAACTCATACGCATACAGACCTCTACCCGTCTACTAGTGTACAAACTGCTAGGGTCTCAACTACGGGTGTAACAATAGTGACTTTCATGCCATAAAGAAGAAGAAGGAAAATAAGCCAGGGCCAGGTAAGTATATGCCTCCCATTCCATTTCCATAAAGGCCTATGAAGCCAAAAGTAGATGAAAAATTTATAGCTTTCATGGAAAAATTAAAAAAATTAAAGATCAATGTCACATTTGCTGAGATGATTCAAGACATGCTTAAATATGCTAAATTTTTAAAAGGAATCTTAGAACACAAATACACAATTGATGACACACAACCAATTTCACTAATTGAAAATTGTAGTTCAATCATTTGAAGTAAAATTCCATCAAAGCTACAGGATCCAGTAAGTTTTATTATTCCATGTAAAGTAGGAAATTTGGTATTTAACAAATGTTTGTGTGATTTGGGCATAAGTATCAACTTAATGCCATATGCCATTTTTCAGAAGCTAGGTCTTGGAGACATCAAAACTACTTCCATGGTAATTTAGCTTGCAGATTAGTTGGTAAAGAAACTATTCGAGATCATTGAGGATGTCTTGGTGAAGGTGGAAAAATTCATCATTCTAGTGGATTTTATAGTGCTGGACTACAATGAGGATGTCAATTGCCCTCTGATTTTAGGAAGACCTTTCCTAAACACAGGGAGAGATTTAGTTGATCTACATGAAGGGAAACTCATCTTAAGAATTAGTGAAGAGCGAATAGAGTTCTGTATGAGGAAAGCAATGAAATAATCGATGGAAGGTGACTCATGTATGAAAATAGACGTGATTGATGAATGTGTGTGGATAAGGAACCAAAAGATGTCATAATCAATGAGGAACCGGAGGAAATAGGTAAGGAAGTTATTGAATCACCTAAAGGAGAACTGTTGGTAAGAAATTATAACCCTACTCCTGCTTCCGTTGAAAACCCACCTCTTTAAGAATTGAAAATCCTGCCAAAGCATTTGAGGTAGGCTGTCTTAGGTAGTAATGAAACCTTACCGATCATTATATCTAATAAGCTAACTCTAGCACAGGAAGACAAGCTACTTAAAATTGTACATAAGTACATCCGGGCTTTAGGCTGGCAGCTGTCCGATATTAAGGGAATTAGCCCTGATATGGTTATGCATAGGATACACTTGGAAGAAGGAAGCAAGCATATTTATAAGAGGCAAAGGAGACTCAACCCTAATATGAAAGATATTGTGAAAAAGAAGGTGATTAAGCTGCTGGATGCAGGTATTATCTATCTAATTTATGATAGTGAGTGGGTGAGTCTTGTACAATGTGTACCTAAAAAGGGAGGCATGATTGTCATTGAGAATGAGAAGAAGGAATTGATGTCAACCAGGACAGTAACTGGCTGGAAAGTGTGTATTGATTATAGAAAGTTGAATTCTGCTACTAGGAAAGACTATTTTTCTTTGCCTTTTGTTGATCAAATGATTGAAAAAATAGCAGGTCATTCTTTCTATTGCTTTTTAGATGGGTATTCAGGCTATAATCAAATTTTCATTTTTCCTCAAGACCAAGAGAAAATAACTTTTACATATCCATATGGTACATTTGCTTATAGACGCATGCCTTTTGGTTTATGTAATGTGCCTACTACATTTTAAACCTTTTGGTTTATGTTCATTCTAAAGGTATTATACATGAAACTTCATGTATATATACCCTTTAACAAAATAGCATTATAAGACGTAAACATTAACACATTTTAAATGTTGCTCGAGCCTTCAGATTTCAAAGTTCTCTTCCTCCTTCCTTTTGGTCATTTTATATATCTCACTCTATTTATCTTATAAATCATATTCCTTCTTCTATCATTCATAATACTACTCCATACAACATTTTTTTTCAAAAATCTCCTTCTTATACTCATCTTCGTGTTTTTGGGTGTCTTACCTTTGCTTCTACCATTGATGTTCACTGTTCTAATTCTCATTTTCCTTGGGTATTACCTATAAATCTCTTACCCTTAGACCTTTTCTTATCCTCTCCCCTTCCACACATCCTTTACCTTCACCTCCTCTTATTGAATACCATTCTCCTAATCCTACTACTTCCTCACTACCCCCTCCTACTTCCATTTTCCAACCTTCTGATTTTCTTAAACTACATCATTCTACTCCATCTTCTAAACTTCCCTCTTACCTTACTAATTACCATTATTCTTCTCTTTCCAAGGTTACTTCTCCTCACACTCTTGCCTCTATTCATTTCTATTCTTGCCTTACTCCCTCTTATCTTCTTTTCTCAATTCATATAATATCTTATATTAAACCTAAGTCTTACAATGAAGCCATCCAATAACCATGTTGGTAAGCTACAATGCAAACTTAAATTTCAACTTTACAAAATAACCATACCTAGGTTCTTTCTGATCTTCCTCCTAATAAAAAAGCTATCAGTTGTTAAACGTTACAAGGCTCTACTGATTGTTAAGGATTTTACTTAAGAACTTGGTTTGGATTATCTTAACACATTCTCTCCTATTGCTAAGATGAGCATCATTCATACCTTGTTAGCTTTAGCTTCTATTTTTAGTTAGAATCTCTCTCAACTTGATATTAAAAATATCTTCGTTTCATGGTGATTTACACAAAGAGGTTTATGTTCAATACCTCCCAGTTTTCAAGTTGATTACTCTACTACTATTTATAAATTATTGAAGTCTTTATATGGTTTAAAGTAAGCTAGTAATCAATGGCATGCTAAGTTGACTACTACCTTAATTGTTCATGGTTTCCACTCTATTCCTTTGAATCCCTCTTTATAAATATGTGGCATAGGTTCTTCCTTCATTGATATTTTTATTTATGTTGATGATGTTATCTTAGCTAGTCCCTCTATGTTACTTATTTTGGATATTAAAGATTTTCTTTTCCACACCTTTAGCATTAAAGGCCTTGGTCCTCTTAAATTTTTCCTTGGTCTCAAGGTTGCTTATTTTAGGGCTGGCATCAACATTTATCAACATAAGTACACTCTTGCTTTACTTACTAAAACTAGTTTCTTATATTCTAAACCATTTGATTATACTCTAGTGACTACTTCTTGGCTTTCTAAGGATGATAATCCTTTTTTGCTTGACAACACTTACTATTATAAGCTTGTTGGGAAATTGATCTATTTATGCAACAGTAGGCCTGATATTTATCATATTACTTAATAACTTTCTCAATTTTTAGATTACCCTACTAAGAATCATAATAAAGCCTTGCATCATGCATTATGTTACTTAAGGGGCTTTCTTAGTACTGGTCTCTTCTTTCCTTCTAATTCGTTAATTCAGTTGAAGAGTTTGTCCAACTCTAATTGGACAACTTATGTTAACAGTTGTAAATCTATTTTTAGCTTCTACATTTTTCTTAGTATTTCTCTTATATCCTGGAAATCTAAGAGGCAATGCACTATTTCTCGTTCATCTTTGTATGCTAAATATCAGGCCCTTGCCTTACTCATAGTTGAATTATAATGGCTTCTCTATTTGTTATGAGATCTCTTTGTTCCCCATGCTTCTTATGCTCTCATTTACTGTGATAATCAATCGGCAGTTCAACTTGCTCATAATCCTATTTTTCATGAATGCATAAAGCATATCAAAATTGATTACCACTTTATTTACGAGAAAATTTTTGTTGGTCTTACTAAATTGTTACCTGTGTCTTCTTCTTCTTAACTTGCATATTATATTACAAAGTCATTGCCTATTACTACTTTTCATGCTTCTATTTCCAAGTTGAGTCTTCATAATTATATGTCTTAGCTTGAGGGGGTATCACAGTATATTAGTTTTATAAATTGTTAGTTTTTGTATTTTCTATTTTCTCAATAACTTTAGTTTTACTCCTTATATGTCAACTCTCTAAGTTATAAATAACTAATATATATATTAGTTGGCCATCATTCTTGACTTTGTAATTTTTCTCTCTGAAATGAGAAGTTCATTTTCCAATAATATAAAAAATCATCTCATATTTATATTAAACTAATAATTTATATAATTTGTTTATAACATAATTAATGATTGTTATATCAATAATAATCATTTACTACTTATAAATTTTATTAAACTAATTTAAATATTTATAACTAATATTACTAATTAACATTTGATTATATATCTTTAAGTTTATTATATATCATTATAATAATACTTATTTTAGGGTTAATATTTTGAGTGATCACTGAATTATAAGGGTTGTTTCAAATTGATTACTAAATTTTAATTTTTTTTCTTTTTGGTCACTGTGTTTCTATTTTTCTTTCATTAGCAAGTCACCTATAAAATTTTGATAAAATCTATTGACATAGCATCGATGTTACAATCGAAGTTAGAATTTTACCACATCAGACACCATATCATTATACATATCAACGCTACATCATCTTATTTTATATCATTATCCATGTCATTTTAGTCCATGACATGAATGTTAAATGGGCAAATGGTACCCATGCTCTTGTTACACATCGTGGCACAATCAACCTGCTAGAGAATCTTATGTTACTTAAAGCTCTCTATATGTCAAATTTTCACTTCAATCTCATTTCAGCAAGCAAACTCACTAATTCCTTGAATCTTTACTTAAGCTTACATGATGATAATTGCTTTCTTCAAGACCTGGAGAATTGAAGGATGATTAGATTAGCTAAAAATATAAATAGACTTTATTATTTGGTTCTTTCTTCACCCTCTTATCACTTTATTTCTGTTATTAATAGTCATTCTGATTCTTCTTTATAGCATATACAATTAAGCCATCTTTCTTTGTCTAGATTACAATCATTACAAAATTTATTCCTACATTATTTTTTCCAAAGTTCATTATGACATTTGCCATTTTTCTAGGCAAAAGAAGCTTCCTTTTCCAATTAGTATATTTGGTTCATCCTATTACTTTGAATTAGTTCATATGGACATTTGATGACCCTTTAATATTATGTCTTTTGATGATTTTTGATACTTTCTTACCATTGTTGATGATAAGAGTTGTTTTACATGGGTTTATATGCGTAAGGCCAAATCTGAAGTTCAAATAATTATTCCAATGTGTTACGCTATGGTTGAGACTTAATTTTCTGTAAAAAGTAAATGTTTACATTCTGACAATAGATTAAACTTCAACATGACTCAATTTGTCCATTCCATACCTATTTATTAAATTTACAAAATATCCCGTATTATTAATAAATGGTTTAACATTTTCAAATTCACATTATAAAAGATTAATTGAGCACACGTTTATCAAATTTTTAATTAATATTATAAGATAGAAGAAAAACAAGTAATGATTTTACCATTTCTCTATATTTATTAAAATTAATTTTAATTTTATTTTAACTATCTAATAGTAATAATTTTAATTTATAATAATTAATTTCTATCTAAAAATTTCATTCAAAATTAAATATAAATATGAATTATTTTTACTATAAATTGTTACACCCGCATTAGAGACCTTAGGAGTTATGCATGTATGCGTGTGTATGTAATTGTAGATGAATGGTAGGATTGACTGATGTATGTTATGTTAATGAATGTGCATGATGGTTGGTGACTATATTTCTGTGTATTGTGCTATACGTATTTATTGGCTTGCTTGTGTGTCATCGCCTTATTGAGAAGCGTGTCTTCTTGGCTGGATGAGGGACGGCGTATAGATATGATTTGGTATGCTTTGGAAGTATGGTTAGGGTTAGCAAGGGAGTTGTGATAGTTACGGAGGAGTTTAGGCTTACCAAAAGGCATAGGTTGGATTTTAGAAAGTGGTACGGGCATACGGAAGGGTCGTACGGTCGTATGAGACAGGGGAACTACAGGATTTTAGGTCCTGGAGGGCGTACGGGCGTACCAAAGGGTGGTATGGCCGGACGCGAGCTCGCAGGAATTTGGGTTTGTCAGTAAAATCGAGTACGTACGGGCGTACCGTTGCTCGCAGGAATTGTGTGCATCGGAAGATTTGGGTCGGTACGGGCGTACCAATATCCGTACGGCCATACGTGATGTTAATTTGACTTTTTAAGGGTTAAAACAGAACGGTTTTTCCTTAGTTTCTTTCCCTTTTCTTCAGCCAAAACCCTTCCTAAACCCTATCAAATATTCCACCTAGCGTATCTAAGCCTCCCGAACGTACGAGAATGAGGAGTGGAAGCTCAAGACTAGTAGAGATAGGATCACCGGCTTACGCTAGACATAGCTTGATTATCAGGT
The DNA here is from genome assembly GCA_948192965.1 of Dalechampia spathulata. Lineage (NCBI taxonomy): Eukaryota > Viridiplantae > Streptophyta > Magnoliopsida > Malpighiales > Euphorbiaceae > Dalechampia > Dalechampia spathulata. The sequence continues at coordinate 135 of CANYBF011601125.1, read as the reverse complement.
TTGTGCTAGTTTGATGTCTTTTGCCACTTTTGGCTTATGGTTATTGCCTTATGACTTGAATGAAGTCTAGGCTTATGATTTTGATATGTATGATATCATTTTGCTATGATATGTGACTGATGTCTATTCCGATGC
>CANYBF011600984.1:0-10043 GCA_948192965.1 Dalechampia spathulata | reverse complement strand
ATATGCGATCGCACATGATCATATGCGGCGTGTAATGGGACATATGCGATCGCACATCCTCCCAAAAGTGCTAAATGAAACCCTAAACGGGCCTAGCCCGGTCTGAGAGGACCCAGGACGGTCCGAAAGAACCTTAAATGGCCCAGAATCAACTCGGAATTGATCCGAACCAAGGCCGGTCCAAAATTAGGGTGCGACACAAGGCAAGTGAAAGTCACTTACCATATTTGTCACAAGTGGGCCCTGACTTAACTTAAGCTGAAAGGGTTTCAGCTTAACCTAATTTTTTGAGTATAAATACAATGTTATGACTGAAAATTAGGTCAAGCCTCTTCATTTTCTTCCTTTTTATGATCAGACCTCTTCTCTAAGGAAAGGGAATTCGGCATTCATAAGATTAATTGTAGGGAAGATGAAAATTCCATAAGTTTTTCTTCTTTTCTTTGCTAGTTCATAGAAAAGGAGATAGAAGCAATTGGTTGCTTGCTTAGACTTCTTTATTTGCATGTGGATACCATTGGAGGCTGCCTATTTTGGTGGTTTTTGGTTTGCTACAACCATAAACGATATAGAGATCAAGAACGAAGGAGATCCGCATTGAAAAGTAAGAGTTACTGTTGTTTATGCCATACCTCATCTCATCTTGGATTTTCTTGTGTTTTAATGCAAAGATCAATTCTTGGTTTGCTATTCTAAATAAAATTTTAAATTTCTTTCTGCTACTTAATCATATGGTAAACCAACACATGTTAGGTGGCAATACTTGATTGGTCAAGGTGATAAAAGTCAAAAATGCAGGCTTAAATTTGTATTTTCTTTCCCTTTTTCCTTTTAGTATTGTACGGAATGGTTTCCAACTTCTAAAACACTCTGGATAGAAGAGCCTTTCTTATTCTTCCTCTCTTCTTAATCCTAGATACCAAAATCCTCAAGGGTTGGTGATTCAAGGTAATTAAAACATCAATTAAGCTAGTTGCTGCCCCCTTTTCCTCTTCCTATGCATGTATCTTTTTCTATGTTACTTTTCTTATGATTTTTATGGGGTAAAGCCATGATTGATTATGTGAATAAGAAGGTTCTTGATTTAATGTTGTTGTGTGTGATTTTCATGGAGGATGGTTACTAAGAAACGAAATTGATTTGCTTTTAATGGTGGAGGTTACGGTTTGGTGTTGCTTGACTTGTAGTTTAAGTTTTTGTGCTATTTTATTACTGACCTAAGCTTGAATGACTAATGTTCATGGTTGTGGTGATAAGATTTTTATGGAAGGACATTTAATATGTGATTTGGTGATTGAATGATATGCTTGAGAGGTGTTAAAGTGATGTTTTACATGAAGTTCCACTTAGAGCTCTTGATTGGCTGCCTTGGTGCCTACTTGTTGAGCTTGTGTAGAAATTTCCTTAGGGTGTGTTTAAGTGCATGTGTTATTGGCCATTTGGACTTAGGTATGTGTATTTATTGTAGTACATAATTTGAAGGTGGTTTAGATGATAAATGGATAAAGGAATGCTAATGTATACAAACTGGATTGTTTTCATAAAACTTAATGGCTTGTAGAAATTGCTTTTTGACAACCTTAATGATTTCAAAAAATTACATATTATAGTTCAAATTAAATCATATTGAGTTTAGTTTCCAATGATATATGGCATGCTTATGTTTAAGGCCATTAAGGCATACAAAAATAGGACGTCATGTACAAAGGTACATGAATGATAATAAAATAGTGTTTTTTGGTAGGACATAGAAGGCATATGGCCTTTTTACTTTTGGAAGCATTAAAGGATGAGATAATTAGCATGATATAGCTTGAATGAAAGCTTGAGGAATTTAGTTTCAAATGGTACATGGCTTGTATGTGTTAAAGGTTGAGAAGATTGCTTACAAATTCAATTAGTCCAAGTATGCACAGAAATGGTATTTGCATTTTTTAGTTCAGCAAGTTTGAATTCCATGGTTTAATACCTTGAGATATTCATGAAATAATGAACTAAAAGTGTATGTCATTCATGAATCATAAGATGGTCATTAGGAGTACATAATGACATGTGCATACAAAGTGAAAAGAGAAAGGAAACAAGGAATAAAAATGACTAAATTAATAGTAAAACATACCAAATGAATAATAACTTGACTTCCCACACCTTACCCCTCTTGTAAGGCATGACATGCTCCCATAATATGCTTAACAGATTCCACTTCGACACTGAAATCTATCAAACATATCATAGAGATGTTAAAAATTGATTTTCAACCTCCCTTATAAGTTAAAAGTATTAAAAAGTAATGTTAAAATCTTTAATCAAATGTAGTGGTATAAAAAATGTATTCATATTTTTGATCATGGAAATGAAGGAATTTAAAAATTTTGTTGTCATTAAAATAAAAGCTTTCGAATAGAAATTTCATAAAATTCAATAAAAGTTTCACAAAATAAAATACTATATAAATGATGACATATTTAAAATTTGGTCATATGATTTTTCATCAACTTAAATAACAACATATATATATAACCAAAACACTAAATAGTTATATAAATAAAATTTGATGTCTCTGGGTATTAACTTAGTAGAATACTTATATCGTACTTAATATAAATAGACATGACATGATAGATGCCTAAGAGATTCCCTTAAATAGCCTAGGCTTGCCAAATGCAAATCTCGACTAGGCATAGCTTCCAACTCTTCTTTGATTTGCATTCAATAAAATAAATGTTGAGTATGACCTTAGTGGTACACAATAAACAAAAATAAAGTAAGAATATATAATGAATACTATTAAAAATAAGATCAAATCCTTTTCTTGTGGAATAAATGTTGGTTTATGAAAATGTGTTTACCAGTGGAAGATGAATTTTAAAACTTTTTAAATACATGTTTAACAATGGATTTAACAATTCTTTACATAGAAAACATCACATACAGAGAAGATTATTTAAAAGAGTTTGAAAAAATTACTTTAAGCCAATCTTCTTCTTCCTTTGTCCTTCTGAACAGTTGTAGCAAACTTTTCAATCCCTAATGTTAGAGGATCTCCAAACTATCCACATAAGTTAAGAAAATAATTAGTTATCAAATTACTAGTTTTGTTTAGAGACTAGTAAAATAAAACATAAAACAGAATGGATGAAGAAAGATGATTGAATTCAGTTTTTTTCTTGATGTTCTATAAAAGCATGAATTATTTTTCTTGCTCTTAAGTTTCAAAATACTTAGAAACCAGAAGGAGAAGAGAGGCAGCCAAAATTTACTTCTGTCACACAATTTGTTTTCACCAAAACATAATCATATAACCCTAATTAGGTTTAGCTTATATTAAGTCAAGTCATGTGCATGCCACATTCTTTTGGCATGTGATTTGCATGTGACTAACTTAAAATTCCTTCCAGAAGCACATGACAATCATCTGCACTTCGGTTTAATTCATCATACATGAATAAGTTATGTAACATTCATGTTTTGACCATTAAGTCAATTAATTACATCAAAACCTTATGTGTACCATGCATGTAAAACATGCCATCTTAAATCACTTGTATCTTGAGTTCTAGTTATCAAATTTCAACGATCTTGATATTAAATCGAAGCTCTTTTCATGCTCTTTTTGATAAACATGAAAAATTCAGGTTATCTCATAACCATAAAACATTATTTCATTAATATGCATTTATGATTATCATTTCCTTACTTTTAGCGTGCGACCTTTTGAGTTCTTGACATGTTGGAAACATATGAACATATTATTAAACTTCATTTAATAACATCATACATAAATCATGAGTGGTGTCTAGTCACACATCATGACTATCCAAATGCCAAGAGGTCATTAGTTTGACTATAACCCTTCCACATCAGATTCATGCAATAAACTCCTTTCACCATCCTTTATCTCATTCAGGTTTGAGTATGTATTAATGTCAACTCAATGCATGATCAAGTGTGTTAGATCATGCTTTAAATTTGATGTTTCATGTACCATAATCATTATTCCTAAAATGCCCTTATGAAACCCATTCATCAATAGGCATCATACTCTGGCCAGAGATTCTTGAATAAAGAATATTACATGAATCAATGAGATAAAACCCTTTCATTTAATCTGGGGTGGTGAATCCTTTATTGATAAACAAATAGCTTTAACTACTTCACACTATATCCAACCTCCAAGTTATGAACACCTCCTATGGAGAATAAAACATAGAACTCAAAACATAGTGATCCGTAATTAAGATAACCTTATTATCTTAAGTCTTAAGGATACTTGCATTACTGATATGAGTGAGATATGTTTCACAGACATAGATCAATCATCCATATGAAATCTCACTCGCAAGGCCTCTAATGAATCAATCATCCATTACTCGTCCACATGTTCACTTTAGACAACTCTTATCATGATGAATGAGATTTATCCCTTAAGGAAGTATAACATGTGTTGATCTTAACCGCATTAATAATATTCATTCTTATTAGTACATTGATCAAGGATAATTTAGATATTGAACAATTGCATACAATAAGAATCTTATTTCATAAACTACTTTATGAATTCCTTTATACTGTTCCAATATCTTGGAATTCATTATTTAGTTAATAACTTATCGAGTAAACTGAATAATGAATAATTCCTCTTATTGATAAATTGTTCAATATCAAATTACAATGAAACATGATGCTCTAGAGCATACATTAACAATAAATATAGATATAATAATAAAACAATATTTTCAAGAAATAAAGTGATCACATGTCGTAATAGAAATAATATCATCATATAAATAAATCAAATAATGTATAAATGAAATAAAATATTATATGAAAAACATAAATCAAACATTTAATCTCGATTATAATTAAATCATCAATGTCATTTGTCTCATCCTCTATCTCTATCACAAGTTATAAGAAACCTGTAACCCAGATAGGAGATAGGTCTTAATCCCACCCTGAAGGTGACTAATCTCATCTGTCTGAACTATAAGTTACAACAACGAATCACTGTAACATGGATGGGATATGGGTCTGAATCCCATCCCTAGGTGATCATATACTAATAAGTGTGCACCTTTGTCTATCTCATCATCATCTGTCTGTTACCGGTTATGAAATACAACCCTTTTTCAAAACTCTTTTTAAATCATATATCAAATATAATAAAATCATATGGATTAAATTCATAAATCAAATAGCCAAGTAAAACACATTTTTCACAATAAAGAATCCTTAAGCAGTAGAAATACTCATTTTGTAGTTGATTATAGAAATCAAACAATTAAACAACCATTTTAGATAAAATCATTTTAAAGTAAGCACATAACATGTTTATTATGCACGCACCTCAATAAGGAATCTCATCAACTTCCTTTTCCTTTTTCTACAACACTTTTGTTAACTTCTTCTGCTATAATTACAGAATAACAACATAATTATCAAAACAAGCCTAACCACTCTCTTTTTTCAAGTTACGTACAAATTACAGAATAATTAAAATTCACTTCCCACTTCCATTAATCATACTAAAGTAAATTAATATATTAATCATCTTTAAACCCCTTTCTTCATCTTATTTGACTACTTATCCAAATTACATAATTCTGACAAAATTTTGACAAAGTTTCATAATCTACCAAACCATCTACATAAAACATAATTCCCTTCCTCAAAAACATCATTTCCATGCCTCCAATTCAACACAATATACAACCATTTACTCTTCTGATATCCTATCCACTTAAAATTTTACACATTATTCATCAAATATCATATATTCTCAATCATACACACTTCCATTATCATAGACATTCAAACAAGATAAATACCATAAAAACCTATAATAGCAAAAAATGTCCTTCTTAAATAATATTGGTTTTTCTTGAAATTTATTATCTTCTAACACTTCAAATCATCATTGCTCATTCTAATTTACACCTAAAGACATTCATTCCTCATTAAACCCTTCACCTATATGCATACCCCTCTTTGACTGAATATACAAACATACATTTTCATCATTTCACTCCCATTCTTTCATATTTCTTCTTATAATAATTAATTTAAACAAAATTCCTTCCATTATCCATTATTTAATGAAACTAAATTACATTTTCCTAAAAAACCCATGCTTAGCCTAAACCTTTATGCCTTATAAGAGTCATTTCATATCATTTTAATTCAATCTAAAGCTTAATTCATAGTAATTACATGTTATTCTACCTTATTATACCTTAAAATCAACTTAAATCTACCTTAATCAAGAAATCCCCAAAAATCCCTAATGTCTCACTTACTTCCACCAACTTATTATTAAAATTTCCTAAGGTAAAACTTATACCAAATGATAGATAATTGAAAATTACTACTTTTTCTATGAAAATCTTTAAAAAATTTCATGGAAAATGGTTAAGAAATTACCTTAAGAAGATTTTCTCCTTCTTCTTCTTTTCCCCCCTCCAAAATTTTGACTTTTCTCTCCTCCCCTCGATTATTTCTTACTTAATTTAATAAAACTAATAAATATAAATCTTTAAGTTGGAAAAAGTACCACTTTAGTCCTTAAATTTATGAGAAATTGTACTTTAGCCCTCAAACTTTCAATTTTACCAAACAAGTCTGCCCATAAACTTTAGAACATCTTAAATCAATCCCTCAACTTTAATTATCAGTAATTTAATCCTTAAAATTGGACTTTCTAAGATTACCCTTACAAATTTTTCATATTTCCAACTTTACCCTTAAATAATTCCATTAATACCATTTATGTCTTTTTCAATATCTTTAGTTATATTTCAATCCCGAACACCTCCAAATAGCTTAATAGAATTCCCAATTTACTCCAAACAAGATTTCATAGCTTAAATCATCTAAAATAGTTTATGCGATTGAAAATTGCACATTTCCCGGGAAGGTCACCTATTCTCCCCACTTAAGCATATTTAACTTTAATACTTTTAATTTGTATATTAAACTTAGTTTCTATCCCAAATGTTATTCTCTTCCACTATATTCCTTTTCCCGAATACCTAATATTTAGTCTTCGCGTTAGACCCGATTATGCTTATGTAGCTTAATATAAGGTTAAGTCCATTGTTCTCAAAATGTACATTTATGCCATTAGTTCAATTCTTAAGAATTCATATACACATTCTTCTAGCCCCTATTTACAAGTGTAATAATTCTTCCCCCCTTAAAATAAATTTTGTCCTAAAATTTACCTGTGAAATAGTTGAGGATACTGCTTCCGCATGTTCTCTTCTTGTTCCCAAGTAGCTTTGTCACCTATATGAAATCTCTAGAGAACTTTCACCAATGGTATCTGTTTCTTCCTTAGCTGCTTCGTCTCTCGAGCTAGAATAGATATTGGCTCCTTATCATAAGTCATATTGGTTGCACTTTGATTAATTCGATTGGTAATACATGCGAGGGGTCAGATTTATACCTTCAAAGCATCAATACATGACATACATTAGGTATCTTCTCTAACTCTGGTGGTAAAGCCAATCTATATGCCAAGGGACCCACTCTCTCCAATATTTCATATGGTCTTTTGAATCTCTGGCTTAACTTACCTTTCTATCCATTGTCTCAGACAGAGATCCACGATTAGCGCCGTAAATTTATGAGAGTTTTTGATGAGCCTTGGGTACTAGGGTATACTTTAGTACTACATTTCATCCTCATATAGATAGAAATTCAAAGTGAATTATTCAAATTTTAGAGGATATGCTTTGAGCATATGTCTTAAAGTAGGTTGGTAGCTGGGACAGGTATATTCCTCTTATTGAGTGCACTTATAATTGTAGGTTAATGAAAAACATGTTTAGCAGTCGAAGATGTAAATTAAAATTTTTAAAACATATGATTTCATTGGGTCTAGCAATTCTATAAATAAAAAACATGAAACACAAAGAAGATTATATAAGGAGAGACTGAAAACTTACTTATAAGCCAATCTCCTTTTTTCTTTGTCCTTCTGAAAAGTTGTAGCAAACTTTTCAATCCCCAAGGATAGAGGATCTCCAAACTATCCACACAAGTTAAGAAAATGGTTAGTAATCAACTTACTAGTTTTGTTTAGAGACTAGTAAAAGAAAATATAAAGAGCAATGGATGAAGAATGATAATTAAATTCAATTTTCTTCTTGATGTTTTATCAAAACTAAATTGTTTTCCCTTGTTCTAATGCTTTGAAAGTCTTAGAAGGCAAAAGCAAAAGAGAGGCAGCCAAAATATGCTTCTATCACTTAATATGTTTTCACCAAAACATCATGATATAACCTTAAATAGGTTTAAGTTATAATAAGTCAAGTCATGTTCATGTCACACCCTTTTGGCTTGTGACATTCACATTTTGACCATTAAGTGAATTAATTCCATCAAAAACCCATACATACCATGCATGCATAACATATCATCTTAAATCACTTGTATTTAGAGTTCTACTCATTAGATTTCAGTGATCTTGGTATCAAAATCAAAGCTCTTTTCATGTTATTCCTAATGAATATGAAAAATATAGGTTATCATAAAACTACAAAACATTATTTCATCAACATCCACTCATGATTATCATTTCCTTACTTTTAGTGTTTGACCTTTTGGGTTCTTGACATACTGCCAACATATGAACATATTCTTAAACTTTATTTAATAACATCATATGTAAATAATCAATGGTGTCTAGTCACACATTATGACTAGCCAAATGTCAAGAGGCCATTAGTTTGACTATAACCCTTCTATATCATATTCCATTTAATAAACTCCTTTCACCATCTACTATCTCATCTAGGTTTGAGTATGGATTAATGTCAACTCAATGTATAACCAAGAGTGTTAGATCATGCCCTAAATTTGATGTTTCATGTACCATAATCTTTATTCCTAAAATGCCCTTATGAAACTCATTCACCAATAGACATTCTACTCTGGCTATAGATTACTGAATAAAGAACATTACATGAATCAATGAGGTAAAACCCTTACATTTAATCTAGGGTGTGAATCCTTTATTGATAAATAAATACCTTAAACTACTTCACACTATATCTAACCTCTAAGTTATGAATGCCTTCTCTAGAGGAATAAAACATAGGAGTCAAAACATAGTGATCCATAATTAAGATAACCTTGTTATCTGAAGTCTTAAGGATACTTGAACTACTCATATGAGTGAGATATATTTCATAGACATAGATCAATTATCCATATAAATCTCACTGGCAAGGCCTCCAATAAGCTAGTCCTCTACTGCTCATCCATATGTTCACTTTAGACAACTCTTGTCATGATAAATGAGAATCATTAGTAAAGGAAGTATAACATGTGATGATCTTAACTGCATTAGTAATAACCATTCTAATTAATACATTGATATGGTATAATTTAGATATTGAACATTTGCATACAATAAGAATTTCATTTCATAAACTCTTTTATGAATTCCTTTGTACTATTCCAATATCTTAGAATTCATTATTTAGTTAATAACCTTTCAAGTAAACTGAATAATGAATAATACCTATTTATTGATAAATTATCCAATTACAATAAAACATGATGCTCTAGAGCATACACTAACAAACTCCCACTTGCACTAGAGCCAATAATACATAAACTTCAATCCAATAGAAGTAACATGCTTATCATGCTTGCTCTATATCAATGCCTTAGTGAGATTGTCGCACCCTAAATTTTGAGCCTCTCGGGCCGATTGGGATGAACTGGGTCTATTCCATCTCTGTTTTGCCTTCACGGGCATTCCCGGTTCACCCTGGTACGGTTCAGGGTTCGGTTTAGGGTTGTTTTAGGCATTTTTAGTCTTTTTAGCCTCTTACCCGTACGGGTAAGTTAAAGGGGCGATTCGGGTATGCATCATACCCGAACGGGTAAGTTGTTTTACCCGAATCTCCTCCTTAAGATACCCGTTCGGGTATGTTCAGGAATCTGTTATAATTTGAAAGTTGGTTATTTTGGCGGGAGAAACAATTGGCTAGGGTTTTTCATATCATTTTTCTCTCAAATTTCCAAAAGAACGC
>CANYBF011600639.1:0-13981 GCA_948192965.1 Dalechampia spathulata | reverse complement strand
AAAGCCGTCCCTCATCCAACCGAGAAGACACGCTTCTCAATAAGGCGACGACACACAAGTCACATCAAGAAACACATATACCCCAATCCAAATCAATACATCAAAGCATTTACACAATACCATCAGGCACATGCAGAAGTATAAGCATACAATCGTCCTCATACGCATATAACACAATGTAAATCCACACATTGCAATGCACTTACGTACACCCCTCGATAATTATATACACATGTACACATGCACATACATCCCTAGATACGTATCTACGTATACTCCTAGGGTCTCTAATGTGGGTGTAACATACACCTCTAAAAGCATGGTTTTTGTCAAAGCTTTTACTTCAACACGAAAACCAAAGGATGTCAAACAGAAAAATGCTAATCCTAAAGCAAATAAAATGCATGCTAATAAAGTACATAATTATTCATATTCATGTAATCCTAATCATTCTCATGCATCCAAAAGGAAACAAGTGCATAACCATTCTAGATTTAGGAATGTCATATGTCATTATTGCAATAGAAAGGGGTATACAACCAATAGATTTTTATTAAGAAAATGCATTGGAATGATGATATAAATGTGTCTAACCCCCAAGGACCCAAATACATTTGGGTACCTAAAAAGAAGTAAATGCATTTGTGTTTAACAGGTATGCTTAAGATCCAAGATTAATGAAAACCAATGGTATCTCGATAATGGATGCTCAAGGCATATGACCAGCAATGCAAGCCTCTTCTCCAATCTTGAAGAATATGAGGCAGGTAATGTTACTTTTGGAGATAATGCCAAAGGTAAAGTTATTGGAATTGGTAAGGTTGGTAAGGATTTCAACTTTTCTATTAGCAAAGTTTTGTTAATAGAATGACTAAAACATAACTTGCTTAGTTATTAGTCAATTGTGTGATAATGGCTTTAAAGTTGTGTTTCATCCAAAAGGATGCTTTGTTTATAGGATTAGTAATGATAAGCTAGTGTTTCAAGGAGATAGAATAGAAAATATTTACATGATTGATTTAGATTCTATTCCTAATAAAAATGTGAAGTGTCTTGTTTCTATAAGTAAGGACTCATGGCTTTAGCATAGAAGGCTTGGACATGTTAGCTTCGAAAGCATTGGTGATCTTGGGAAAAATGAACATGTGGTAGGACTTCCAAAGATCAAATTTGCAAAGGACAAGGTGTGTGAAGCTTGCCAAATAGGAAAACATGTAAAATCCTCATTTAAGGTGAAAAACAAGGTAAATTCTTCTAAAACTCTTCAATTGTTGCATATGGATTTATTTGGACTAACTAGAGTAGCTAGTTTAGGTGGTATGCATTATGCACTTGTGATTGTTGATGATTACTTGAGGTTTACTTGGATTTCATTCTTAGCTCATAAAGATAATGCATTTAATGCTTTTCAAAATGTAACAAAAAGAATGCAAAATGAAAAGGCTTATTACATTTCTTCAATAAGAAGTGATCATGGAAAAGAATTTCAAAATGAAAGTTTTAAGTCTTTTTGTGATTTACATGGTATTCACCACAACTTTTCATCTTCTATAACTCCTCAACAAAATGGGGTAGTTGAAAGGAAAAACCAAACTCTTTGTGACATGGCACGTACAATACTTAATAAGTATTAATTACCATCTTACTTTTGAGTCAAAGTGGTCTATACCGTTTGTTATGTCACAAATCAAGTACATTTAAGACCAATTTTAAACAAAACTCCTTATGAGTTATGGAATGGTAGAAAACCAAGAATTTCATACCTTAGAGTATTTGGATATAAGTGCTACATTTTAAATACAAAAGATAATCTTGGGAAATTTGATTCAAAAATTGATGAAGGTTTATTCTTAGGATATGCTACATCTAGCAAATCATATAGGGTGTTCAATAAACATTCTTTGGTTGTAGAGGAATCTATACATGTTATTTTTGATGAAATTAACTCCTTTGGTCCAAGAAAGGACAATGTTGATGATGATGTAGGAATCTTATTAAAATAAAGTGAAGAACAAGAGCATCAACAAGAAGCTATAGTTAAAGATGTTGACAAGGAAGAAGTGAATGACCTTTCTCTTCACCTAGCTACACTTCATATCGAGTATGATCTTCCAAAGGAGTGGCATTTCTCGAAAGGACACTCTAAGGAACAAGTTATAAGTGAAACATCAAAAGGGGTAATAACTTGTTCTAAGTTTAAAGATATTCATAAGAACCTTGCGTTTATTTCTCAGATAGAACCTAAAAATGTGAATGAAGCCTTAAATGATAAAAGTTGGGTGTTAGCTATGCAAGATGAACTAAACCAATTTGATAGAAATAATGTATAGACCTTGGTACCTAAGCCTAGAGATGCATCTGTTATAGGAACTAAATGGGTGTTTAGGAATAAGCTTGATGAAAGTGGTATCATAACTAGGAATAAAGCTAGACTAGTGGCACAAGGGTATCATCAAGAAGAAGGAATAAATTTTGATGAAACATTTGCACCTATAGCTAGATTAGAAGCTATTAGAATGTTATTGGCATATGTATCTCACATGAACTTCAAACTTTTTCAAATGGATGTGAAAAGTGCATTTTTGAATGGTTTTATCAATGAAGAAGTTTATGTTGCATAACCCCCCGGCTTTGAAGATTTTGAATTTCCAAATCATGTTTTCAAACTTACCAAAGCTATATACAGCCTCAAACAAGCCCCTAGAGCTTGGTATGATAGGTTGAGTAGTTTTCTTATTGATCATGGTTTTGAAAAAGGTAAAGCAGACACAACACTTTTCACTAAGCATTATAAACATGATATCTTACTTGTTCAAATCTATGTGGATGATATCATATTTGGTGCTACTAATGAAAAATTATGCAAGGAATTATCTAAATTTATGCAGGGAGAATTTGAGATGAGTATAATGGGAGAATTGAAGTATTTCTTAGAACATCAAGTTAAGCAATGTGAAGATGAGATCTTCATCAATCAAGTCAAATACACACAAGAAATGCTAAAGAAGTTCGGACTAGAAGATGCAAAATCGAGCAAAACTCCAATGAGCACTACCATAAAGCTTTCCTTGGATGAAAGTGACAAACTAGTTGATCAAAAGAAGTATAGAAGTATGATAGGTAGCTTGCTTTACCTAACTACTTCTATGCTTGATATAATGTTTGCTGTGTGTATGTGTGCTAGATTTCAGTCATCTCCTATGGAATCATATTTAAGTGTTGTGAAACGTATTTTCAAATACTTGATTGAAACTATACATTATGTCTTGTGGTATGCAAAGAATGATTCTGACTTGACTGCCTATTCTGATGCTGATTTTGCTGGAATGTGTTAGATATGAAGAGTACCTCTGGTACTTGTCATTTCTTAGGTAATTGTTTAGTTTCTTACTTTAGCAAGAAGCAAAACTGTGTATCCTTGTCTATTGCTGAATCTGAATACATATCTGCATGTTGTTGTTATGTTCAAGTACTTTGCATTCAACAACAATTAAAAGATTACAATGTTTATGTTTCATGTACCTTCATTAAATCTGATAACACTAGTACCATAAATTTGTCTAGGAATACAATTCAACATTCTAGGACCAAGCACATTGATATTAGGCATCATTTTCTACATGATAATGTGCAAAAAGGGAAGGTTGTATTAGAATTTGTTGATACAACTCACCAATTGGTAGATATTTTTATAAAAACCCTTTGTGAAAAACGTTTAAACTTCATCAAATATGAATTAGGAATGATAGATTGGTCATTTTTGAAATAGGTGTGATGGTGGACTTTAAGAATTTCAAGAAAACTCTCAGAACTCTTTAAAATTTTCTGATTTTTAGTCCTCGTATGGCAGTACCTATCTTTGTATGCCCATACGAATCTTATACCTCAAATTCAAAATTTTCCTTCAAGCTCTCGTACGGTCGTACCATATCCTGGTACGCCTGTATGCGTTTCAAAGGCTTTTTTCAATAAAATTTGGTATGGTCGTACTGTTTTCTGTATGCCCATACGCGTCCTATTTTAAAAATTTTAAATTTTCAGCTAAGAGCTCTTGTACGGCCGTATGCCCTGGACGTACGCCCGTATGCGACTTTAAAATCAGTTTTTAAACCAAATTTTCACATTCCAACTTCATTTTTCTCTTGATTTCTCTTTCAAATCCCAGCCAAATCCTCTCAAAACAGTCTCTAAACACTCCAAACTCTGTTGCCCATAATCCTGCTCCTCATTTTGGTTTGATTTTCTTTTATTTTCTTCTGTTTCACATTCCAGTTTTACTATTTTATTACCTTTTAACACTATTTTTAATTTTGATTTTCTGATCATTCTAGGTTATTTTAGCTCTAGTTTCATTAGATTTTATTACTTAGGATTATATTTAGGTGCTGTGTGTCAAGTTTCATAGATTTCTGTGCAGGTACTATTTTGAGTTTTTAAAACTCGTCGAAATTCTGCCGAAATTTTGAAAATTTTTGATTTTTGTCAACTTATCTTTTTTTTTTTACTTATTTTATCTATTATGTCTGCTCCTAGTGATCATAGTGACTCTTTCGTACGGAGAGTCAAACATACAGTCCCTGCAAGCTTTGGCTCTCGTGGTGGCGCTACCCCTGCTTCAGTCGTTAGAACTTACATTCTGAGTAAGAAGGTTTTCTCTCACTCTCGTTTTGCATGTTGTCCTACTCTCTGTCAGACCAGATTGGAGGATGACATTCTGCGATATTTGACCAATATAGGTTGGTCAAATTTTGCTTTCATTCCTAACCATTTCATTCAGTTTATAGCTCTAAAGTTCTTACATACCTTTTCTTTATCTACCTCTTTTTCTTGCACCTTTAGACTCTTCAGGAGACATCATTCTCTTTTTGCTTCTGAGTTTAATGCTTTCTTTGGTTTTCATACTGACGTCATTCAAATACCAAATCTGCAATCTTTGATCGCAATTCTTTCAGGAGGGATATCACCCTTGACACTTCCTTTTGCCCCTCCCAATAGAAGGCATCCTACCTCAAGTCTCCTGCTCTCTTTTATTGTCATAGACTGATCTTCTATCTCATTTTTGGGAGATCCGAGTCTAATGATACTATCATGGGCCCTGACCTTATTTGTCTTTACTGCATGGTCACGGGTACCCCTATCCAGTCTGGACGCTGGCTTCAGACTTCTTTCCATGAGGTCGGCATTCAGAAGCAGCCTGGGAGGGCTATTCAGTTTGGACCTATTATTCACCACATCTTCCAGCAGCTGTACGCCTTTCCCCCACTCACCCCTCACCTGGACCGAAAGGTCCTAATCTTGACCTCTCATTTATTGAGCACTCTATGCTCCTTGACCGTACTTCTGATGATGAGTTCGTCATTCACCTAGAGTATATTTCTTGATGACTCGATCATCTTCAGTCATTGGGCCTCCCTAATGATATTGTTTCTCTACAGATGACGTGTTGAAGAGGTCTGTCAGCGCCTGCAGGTTCCACTTCTAGATAATACACCTGGCTTGACCCTTCTGATCCATCCGCTAATACTATACGCTAGGTGGCTTTGACCTGTAAATGTCAACGATACTTCCAAGGTGGATCTTCTTCATCTGTTGTTGTTCCTGATCCTCCCGCTCCAACTGCTACTTCTACTCCTACTCTAGCAGTTGCTATTTCTATAGATTCTATCTCTCAGCAGCTTGTTATTATCATCACTCATCTTAATTGTCTAGATGCTCTTGAGTGATACATTGACCAGATTGATCAGCAGCTTAAACATCTCACTCAACAATCAGCTTCCATTGATCAGTGATTTGCTTAGCACGTTGCTGACTTTCATGAGTTCCAGACTTCTACTTCTGAGACTCTCCATTCCATCAGTGTCATGATGGATCCTTTTGTTATTCCTCCACTGAGTCCACCTCCTCCTCAGGACTCATAATGATCATTTTGATGTTGTCAAAGGGGGAGATGTTTTATGATTTTCAGGATTTTAGGATTGTTGAGATGTTAGTTTTTGATGTCTTTGATTTCATTTTTATGTTAGTCTTGATTTTATCATTGTACTGAACATCTTTTTAAGTTTATATATATCATATGATGCTTCTTCAGTTCATTATCTTATTTTGTCTATCTCTATTATTGCTTATTATCATTTGCTTTGATTATGACTAAATTGGATAATGTTCTGATTATATCATTCTGTTTATGTTGATTATATAATTATATGTATTTCTTTGATCATTTAACTCTATTTATTACTCTGATCATATGTTATATTATTTATCTACTCTGACTTTCATATGTTTTCCTTTCCTTTATGCTTAATTGATTACTTGTAATTTCATGGCATGAATTCTAAAACAAAGGGGGAGATTTTTAAAATTTTTCAAATCAAAGTTTCATTCAGAAATGTTTTTGCAAATTAAACTCAAATTGATTGCCAACATAAAAAAGGGGGAGATTGTTAGACCCAAGGTTTTGATGTGTGTGTCACGTGTAAGTCAATTTAAGTCAATTTGAGTTATTTATCATTTTTAAGTATATTTTTGTGAATGGTACAGGCATACCAGTCTTGGTATGGGCATACCAAATTGCTTCGATGTGTGGTACGGCCATATCGCTGACCGTACCAAGGTAGTACTGTTTACTTGAGCATGGTATGAGCGTACCATTGCTCGCAGTAATTTGGTTTGCCAGTAAACCTACTTTGGTATGGGCGTACCATTGGGTGGTATAGTCGTACGGTTGCTGTAAGAAAATTGTTTGTCAGGAAAAATGTTTTGGTACGAGCATACCAATGGGTGGTACGATTGTACCTCATTTCCCTCTCATTTTCTAAAGTGACTTTTTAAATTGGTACGGACGTACCATGTCTGGTACGACCGTACATGACTTTGTAGAAAGGTTTTAAATACTTTCTAACGGCTATTTTTGAAATAGAACTTTCATACCTTTTAACCTAACAGCTAGTTTTGCAAAGCAATTAATTCTTTGAGCTTCTATCTTCAAAAACAAGTAAGTTTACTTGTATTATTGTATTTTGACAATTGTAAACTCTCAATTGATTATATTTCCACAACCTAAGAGTTAGGTTTTATTATTATGAATTGGTGTGTGATTAATTCTTAAGCATTAAATTATAATTAAGAGTTTCTAAGATTGATAATTATAAAGGTTTCAATGTGAGCCTGAAAAACACTAGCATTTAGGATTCATTTGTAGAATCTTTTGTTGTATTTGACTTGATTTTAGTAGAACCCTAAGTTGAGACTTAGGAGAAGTGGACGTAGGCAAGAGTTAGTGTCAAACCACTATAAACCGTCGCACATGTTGCCATTTCCACAGGGATTTCAACTATCTTGTGTAGAAAGAGTTTTACATGAGCGCTGCATGGATCCCACGATAGGACTAAAATCTACACCCCTAACACAGTTTACATTCCATAAATAGTAATACTCGATACGATATGATAAAATATTTTAATATTTAATCTTTTTAAAAAATTAAATATCAATATATTTGAAAAAATATTATAATGTATATATACACACAATATGAGTTAAAAATTTAATTAAGGGGATTAAAATTAAAATTACTTTTGATTAATTATAAAATATTAATTATACTCATTAATTTTAATATAAAAATTTATATAAATAATAAAATAATAAAAAATAATATATCAAAATTTATAAAAATTACTTATTTTTTTCTTATGTAATTAATAAAAATTATATTTATACTTTTGAAAATTATCGAAGAATCTAGAGAATAAACAGGCTTTAATATTATATCATCTTATCATAAAAATTTAAATGACTAATCATCATAGATTTTTTTTGGCTTGGAGCATTGATTGATTATAATTTGTAGAATAGTGTTAAGTTGTTGTTTGAATTAATAAAATTTCAAATATATATAGTTTGTAAAATATATTAAATTTAAAATTATAATTTTTAAAATTAATAAAATTCAAATTTCTTTATTGAATTGAAAATATAAAATTCAATGATTTTAATAGTATTTTTATAATAAAATTAAAAATGATCAATAAAATGTAAAATCCAATGATTTTAATAGTATTTTTATAATAAAATTAAATATATCATATTTTTTATGGTAAAAATTAAAAAAATTTAAATTTTATTTTTTAAATATGAATTCAAATTTCCTTGAAATAAGAGAATTTAAACTTGTAAAGAAACTGAATCTTTAATATTTTTTCAACTAAATAATAAAAAAGGTCATTAATAATTTGATAAAGTCAAAAAGTTATTTTCTCTTTAACATTCTTTTAAATTATTTAACAATATGATTACGATACTAAATTTTTAAAAATGTAAATAATATTTTGATTGGAATACATAGCAAAAAACCTGAGAGAAGTGAATGAGAATAATGTATGGAGGTAGTGTGTAATTAAGCACGTTTGATAAGTCCAAGTCCATCTGGCAACTTCTGATTCTTTGCATTTCAAATCATATTTCAAGATGTAAGATTTCATTAACATCATATCAAGATAATTTCTTTGTAATATCAGACTGATCTTGATCAAGTCTTGAATTTCTTGTTCTCAATTTTCTTGCATCTGTGTGTTGGCATGGGCAAAAGGAATTAACAGAGAAAGCTCCAATAATACTGCAGATATGTATTTTTGTACGAAAAGAGCAGTCACGAGGAGAAATCTTACACAATTTTCAGGTCAGACAGAATGATTATTGTCTTCTGTTTATTCACTTTTCTCGGACTCTCAACAACAACGAAACTGATGTCTGCGACACTGCGCATATGTAATAACAATCTAAATCTATGGTCTTAAGAAATATGGCTTTCTTTCTTTCTTTCTTTTTACTGTAAATACATAAGACAAGGCTTGGTTTTTGCTTTTTTTTCCGTCTCTTATACCATTCTAATGCTTAATTTTACATTTAAGAGAGACGAGTAGACCCACAAAAGCTCCGGTGAGATCTTGGATGGTTTCGATTGGGTGTGTATGTATGTGTGTGTGTGTATATATATATATATATATATATATATATATATATATATATATATATATAAAGTGTGATCCAGATTACAGCTCAGGAGGGATAGACAAGGAAGGAGAAGATGAGTTGGGCGGAAACGGGAAAGAAGAAATTCCAAACTTCATATCAATAGATATTGATATAGAGCTTAAATGGATATGAAGAACACAAGAAGTAAACAGAAAACGGGGTCTTACAAGGTCAAGAAAAGGTCTTACAAGGTCAAGAAGGAGAAGATTCAAGGAAGAAAATATGAGTAATGAGAAAAGCTCAGGTAGGATAGCACCCAATTAAAATGAATAAGCCATTGTTGCCAAGTGAGTTTTGGCGACGCCGGCAATCAATCCATCCATACGATTTTGCATCACTTTGACTTGAGGATTGCCTGCATGTTGATTCAGCAAAATGGTTAAGAAGCCAAGAAAACAAATCTTGGATGGTTGTCTTATCTATATAAGCTACAGAAAGTATAGAAAGCTATGTTTCTAGTAATGATCAAAACCCCGAGAAACATCATGTCTTGTTGTTCTGAATTCCATCTGTTTTGACAAATATGAACACAGAAGAACAGGAATCCATGTTTCTGGAAGGGTATGCAAAAGTAAATTCCCACAAGAAAAAAACAGCAGAAAAGCATTAGGTTTTGACTTTGTATCATGTGTGTGTGTATATATCCATACCTGGAAGAAACTTGTGCCTTACTTTCACCTTGGATAGCGTTGCTCTCCCCACCATGTTTGAAAGAGAGTTAACAGAAAGAAGAAAGTGAATATCCAGCGAACGCAGGGAGAAAAAAAGAGAGTTGAACAAAGGTTTATAGAAGGACAGATGGGCTACCCTGATGGACCTGACATTGACAGGACCAAGGCCCAGCCGTCTGATGGTGACGTTGGCAAATGCCCTTGGACTGCCCCGCCGACCGGCCAGCTAATGAAGCTGTCAGGGTGATGCAAGGGGTCGGTCGATAGGCCGAAAAATATGCTCTATGGTTTCGCATTTCCGCAATGATGCTATATTGTTATATATATTACAAAATTTTTTCATGATAAATTCTGTACATGTCCGTCCTAATCAATGAGGTGGCCCTTGTTATCTTTGATGGCTGGGTGATAAGTTGCAGCTTTTGGTCCATTGGGCAGAATGCGTCAGTGTGCTCGTGTGGTTCCACCGGCTGCACCTTTCGCTTACTTTATTTGTTTCTCATCAGCTCTTCCGGTTTTCATTTTCAAAGATCAACTTCTCCATGTCCATGGCGTTAGTTTGTTGTTCAATTTGGTATTTTCTGTTTAACCATCGATTTAAATTTGATTACTGTCAAATATTTTAACTAATAACTACTAAAAGAGTTAAATTTTATTATAATTATTCATTTTATCATATATAACCTGCTTTTATAGAAAAAAAAAAGGAAAAAAACATATATGGGTATCTATTGATTTACATCATACATGGAAACTTAATCGAATGGTTCAAGATTTACACATATTTAAATTAGGAGGAGGTTTAGGAAAATGAAGCAGTCAACCAAAAATCAAATTGCCGTACAGCCTAGATTCCTTGTGGAAACATATGAAGGGTAGCATGCATAAATACAAAAACAAAAAGGCAGCCATAAAGAATGAAAGCCCAGCTGGAGGAATCGTTGGCGGATGGGGAAATCTAAGTAAACTTCAGATTAACACAAACATTGGATGTACAACCTTAAAATAAGTACATATAAGTTAACATAGATTTTGTACGTCTTGTTGCCTTTGTATGATATTTGATATTTTAGTTTATAGGATTGCGAGGCAGAGAAACTTACAAGGACGTGCCAGCAAATGGAGGCAAAACCATCACAGTCTCCAAGCAAAGATATGGTCAAAATAACCTCTTGGCCTGCGTTTCCGGCTCGTTTTCGATGGTTTAATTTTATATGATTAATTACGTCAAATACCAACTACGAATCTTTGCATGTTTTCATTTTATTATTTGCATTGAACTTTGGGGTTATAAACTGACAATTGTTTCTTCTACGGAAGGGCTAATATTGCTAAATGACAAACTTTGCTAGTAGACAGCCATCGTAGTTTATAAACCAGCTGGTGACTTTGACGTTGTTATTCACAAAAATAGATGATCCTGTGTTTGATGTTACTTAATTAGCTATCTTAACCGTATAGCAGATGTAAAGCAGCTGGGCATCGTTTATACTTTCATCATAAGAATCACCACGTCTCCTGCTCCATTATTGGTTATTGTACAGCTATATTTTGCTGTACATAACCTGTTAACAAGCTGGTGGTTTCCCATTCCTTGCCTCTTGCCCATATCACTATGTTCCTTTTGTAGATCAGGTAATGCCAGTTTGTTCCCCCCTGGAAACCAAGGCTTTTTAATTATAATCTGGTTTCAAGAATTCCACAAGTACTAATCAAGTCACCTTTCCCTCATCGGCATCAGCATCTCCATGTGCTTCAAGATGGTCACAGGTGCGACGTAGATGGGATTTTCTCCAGCTTTCACTCTTTAAGAACACCCAGATTATTAATCTACGCTAAGGAAAAAGTGGTGATTCGTTTTTCATAATAAGCCATAATATCATGCAGCAACTGATAGACCACGACAGATTTCTTGTAGTGGCAATAATTCATTCACCTTTTACCTCAAATGCCAAAAGTTAAGACGAATAGCAAATGATATGGCTTTGTCTGGTTCATACAAGGAAGATGATGGGACAGATGAGAAGATGAACCAGCAGAAGAATAATTAACAAGTATGTTCGGACAAGGAATAGCTCAAATACTTGGGTGACAGATGCATCAGTTGGACAGCAACCACCCACATATATTATCGATAAATCTATGATCTCACATGATAAAATCATCCCCATACTCCGAGGACGATGTAACATTATTGCATAACCATATTAGGAAAAAGGGAAAAGCATGAGGATGTAAGCCATCCGCACATGTCTGAGTTGATTTGGGAGGTGAGTCCAAAAGGGAGGTGTTAAAAGAATAATAATTTTGTTCTTGTGGATTGACCTATTTGAGAGAAGATGATTAAAGACATTTCTGCAAAGATTCTTGCAGGGTTTGGTTATGTGATTAATTTGAATATTGGTTCGGTAGTCAACCTACAATTTCCTGGTTTAGTGCTTATTTATTATTCCATTCTCCCTTTTTTTTTTTATTACTGTTGATTTCTATGTTTCAGATTATAAAAAAAAACACAGGAATTCTCTCTTCATTTCACTTTTTCTATTTTTAAACGTCTCCCATGATACTTTCCATTTCATTTTAAATCTACATTTTTCTCATATTTATTCTACATTAATATAAATTATTTACTTATTTATATTATTTTTTAGTAATTTTTTTAATTCTAATAAAATTTTATTATTATATTCAAATTTTTATCTCCTAAAATTATATTATTATATATAAATTTTATTACAACACATAATTTTGATTCTAATAAAATTTTATTATTATACATATCATTTTTATAATAACATTATTTTTAGCTTAAAATTCTATTATTGTATGTATCATTTAAAATTCTATTATAACATGTAATTTTAATCTTAATAAAATTTTATTATTCTACATATCATTTTTATAATAAGATTTTTATCATCTTAAAACTCTATTATCATTCACATCATTTAAGATTCCATTATAACAAATAATTTATATCATAATAAAATTTTATATTTATACATATTATTTTTATAATGAAATTTTTATTATTTTTAATATTATAATAAAATTTTATATTTATACATATTATTTTTATAATGAAATTTTTATTATTTTTAATATTTTATTATTATACATATCATTTTTTGTTGATTTTAAGTTCATATTTTTGATTTTAATGAATAATAAAAATTGATAAAATATTCATTAGTATTTTTCAAATTAATTTCTTTTTAATTTGCTCAATTATAATATCTTTTGAAGATAATATTTTGAATTGAATATTGTCTTGAAATTACAATTGTTGTTTTCAGTGGAAATAATATTTCCAATTAAAAACTATTTCATGAAAAATGTTTATCACGGTTGCTCGATTCTATGACCCTTAATTAATGAGATTATGGAAATTATTTTTTATTTCCGTGACATTAATTATAGGCTGTAAAAAATTATCTTTTTAATTATTGCTTGATTATAATAGATATATTTTATTTTTATGTATTAAATATAATCAATTTTTTAATCAAAATTTTTAAAAGTTAGTAATAATTATGCTTTTAACTTAAATTTTACCTTATTATAATGTCTTTTTAAGCATAATTTTCATGCTTTTAATTTTAAGTAAACACAATTTCATGTAAAAATTAAGCATTTTTCATACTTTCCATTTTACATTCATCATTTAGCTTATTTTATGTATTTTTGTCATTTGGTTATAGAATTTTACAATTTTGTATATGGTTTGTGAGCTTCATGCATTTTAGTTTTAATCATAGTCATTTTTCTTATGTAATTCTTACATAAAAACTCTTTGGATCATGTTTTATAGGATTAGAAGGGTGGTTTATGCATAAAATGTATGTTTCCATGTAGCATGAGTTGTATCATGACCAACATGACTTGTGTTGACCTCAAATTGGTATACATTGTTGGACACTTGATCAATACAAGTTGTGTCAAGGGGTAACATGACTTGTGTTGGCCTCAACTTGGGTTGTATTTCATCATATGAGCTCAACACAACTGGTGTTGATTTTTTCAACCATGATTTCTTATATATTTTTACCCCGAATCGAAGCCATTTGATCATTTTTTGAATTATCATGATGGTACATATGAAAACAACATTCCCTTAGCAGTTTTACGTATGATATTGTTGGTTTGTTTAGTGATTAAGCAGCGGAAGAAATTTAAAATTTTCATTTTAAAACAACAAACCAAAAGAAGATCTTTGCATCAAAACACAGAGAAACCAGTTTAGAGATTAGAAGTGACAGTTTGATAGTAACTCT
>CANYBF011600081.1:0-18230 GCA_948192965.1 Dalechampia spathulata | reverse complement strand
AACCCAACTCTGAAGAAATTCGGGCTGCTTTCCAACACAGGAAGGCTCGGGTTTAATTTCTCGGTTCATTTTAATCACTCAATCGAGCTGATAAAATGGATCGGGTGGCAACTCCATAGCATTTCTCGACGTGATCTCTCTAGGTCCGCAGGTTAACCATGGTTTAAATCACTCGGGAGCAAGCACCACGGCATCTAACGCTGAACAGCGTGCAGTACTCCCACGTCCGGGATGTGCTACTCCTCACAGTAACAAATCATCAATATTAGCAGAAGCAGAGGCATCTAAAATAGCAGGTGCATCAACTATAACATTATTAATGTTATCACAAGACAAAGATGAAAGTGAGGATGCATTTTCTATAGCTATTGGTGTTTGTAGAATGCAACCAGTAGCTGAACTTGTGACATCTAGCTCAGCAGAACCTGTTGGAATAGAAAAAGTACAATCAGACTTAATCGAAACTGAATCGGAGTTTGATTAAATCCAAGGATTCATAACCTGCAAAGTGGTGGAAGATTTAAATGGAAACACATTTTCATCAAAGCTTACATTCCTTGAAATAATAAACTTTCTAGTTCTAGGATTATAACACTTGTAGCCTTTATGTTTTTCACTATACCCAATAAACACGCATAGACAAGATTTAGGATCAAATTTATGTCACTTAGTGTCCCAAATGTAGGGAAAACACTTGGACCCAAAAACACGCAAAGAACCATAATCACAGTTATAACCATTCAACATGTAAAAAGGAGTTTCATTATGCAATGAGGAAGACGGTAACCTATTTGTTGGGGAGGTAATCCAAAGTCCCACATCGGTTAAAGAAGTCAAGAAAGACTTGTATATAAACATCCACACCCACCCTAATAGAATGAGGCCTTTTGGGAAGGAGCCCAAAAAGAAAACCATGAGGGCTAAAAGCCCAAAGTGGATAATATCATTCGATGTGGGGTGGTAGGAGCGGAGCTCGGGGGCACAACAATTGGTATCAGAGCCTGGTTTAGGGATTCATTTTTTTTTGCACACGGTCTAGGGTTCTTCAATGGCAACCGCAACGGTAAAGTACGATGTAGAGAGGTTCGATGGAAAATCTAGCTTCAGTCTGTGGAAGATCCGAATGAAATCATAATTGGTATTAGAGCTCGGTATGAAAATGGAGCCCGCAAGTGATCCATGTTTGGTGTACCTTGTGTCGAAAGTCTTCCTGATATAATGCGGTGGTCAAGCGGCGTGTCCCGTTGGTCCGTAACGGCGGTGCAAGATGATTAAGATGGATCTTGTGGATTATGACTCGAGGGGAGGTCGCTCGAGGGGAGACCATGAGATCGGTGGTCCTTTGGCTTGAGGGGAGGATTGTTGGGGAGGCAATCCAAAGTCCCACATCGGTTAAAGAAGTCAAGAAAGACTTGTATATAAACATCCACACCCACCCTAATAGAATGAGGCCTTTTGGGAAGGAGCCCAAAAACAAAACCATGAGAGCTAAAAGCCCAAAGTGGATAATATCATTCTATGTGGGGTGGTAGGAGCGGAGCTCGGGGGCACAACAGTACTAAAGACTATTGTTCATATTTTGAATAGAGTTCCATCTAAATCGGTTGAAGTTACACCATATGAAATATGGTATAACAAGAAACCCATCTTATCTTATTTGAAGGTATGGGGTTTTCCATCTTATATTAAAAGGACAATGTCAGACAAGCTTGATATAAAGTTTGACAAATGCTATTTTTTAGGATATCTTAGAGAAACCATAAGATATTACTTCTATTTTCCTTTAGAATAAAAAATGATTGTTTCAAAGCATATTGTTTTCTTAGAGAAAGAATTTCTTCTAAAAGGAGATAGTGGAAGTAAAATTTAAATTGATGAAGTTCAATCACTACAAGATGAAGCAAATCAACCGATTAATCCTATTAATGTAGAATCAAAACCTATAGAAACACAAGCTCCCAAATGCTCAACCAAAATAAGAACTATGGCTGCGAGGTATGAATTCCTTGTTCATGAGAATAAGAAAGTCTTATTAGTTGAGGCCCACAGACTATGATGACATTTTGAAAAGTTTAGAATATGACTTATGGTTAAAGGCCATGAAGTCTGAAATGGATTCCATGTCAGAGAACCAAGTATGGACTCTGGTTGATCTACCTAAGGGGATTAAGCCCATTGGATGCAAGTGGGTCTTCAAAAAGAAGACAGACATGGATGGCAATATGGATACCTATAAAGCTCACTTGGTAGCAAAGGGTTATCATCAGAAATAAGGAATTGATTATGATGAAACTTTCTCACCGATAGCTATGCTTAAATCCATAAGAATCTTACTTACTATTGCTACTCATTATGATTATGAGATATAGCAAATAGATGTAAAGATAGCTTTCCTTAATGGAAATCTACTTAATGAGGTGTATATGACATAGCCTGATGGTTTTACATCCAATGATGGCAATAAGGTTTGCAAACTTTAAAGATCCATTTATGCATTGAAGCAAGCATCAAGGAGATGGAATATACATTTTGATGAAGTAGTTAAAGGATTTGCCTTCATTCAAAATATTAATGAACCATGTGTTTACAAGAAGGATACTGGGAGTGTAATTGCTTTCCTTATATTATATGTAGATGACATATTACTCATTATAACTGATGTTTTATTTTTACAGAGTGTTAAAGTTTGGTTATCCAAACAATTCTCCATGAAAGACCTTGGAGAAGCCACTTATATTTTAGGTATAAAGATCTATAGAGATAGATCAAGAAGTCATGTTGGTCTGTCACAGTCTACCCATATAGACAAGGTGCTAAAGAGGTTTAGCATGGATCTTTCAAAGAAGGGTAATATACCCATGGTACATGGGAAACATCCTTCTAAAGCATGGTATCCTTTGACACAAGATGAGAAAGATTGCATGACTAGGATTCTATATGCATCAATAATTGGAACAATCATGTATGCTATATTATGTACTAGACCAGATGTGGCATTCTCTTTAAGTATCACATGTAGGTTCCAATCTAGTTATTGAAAGGAACACTGGTCGGCTGTAAAGAATATTCTAAAGTATTTGAGAAGAACTAAGGATATGTTCTTAGTATATGGAGAAGGGGATTTGCAATTAACTGGGTATACGGATGCCAGCTTCCAATCTAATAAAGATGATTGCAAATCTTAATCATGTAATGTATTCATGATGAATGATGGTATAATTATTTGGAAGAGTTCAAAACAAGAGACCACAACAGATTATATGATGAAGGCTGAGTGCATAGCTGCATCGAACACAACAAAGGAGGTTGTGTGGATAAGGAAGTTCATTCATGAACTTAGTATGGTTCCCTATAGTGCAAAAGCTATTCCTTTATTATATGATAATAATGGAGCAATAGCCCAAGCAAAGGAGCTTAAGTCTCACCAAAAGAGTAAACATGTACTTATGAGATACCATTTGATTAGGAGGATCATTAGTAGAAGAGAAGTAGAGGTTAACAGAGTTCCCATAGAGCATAACGTGGCAGACCTTCTCACTAAGGCATTGACATAGAGTAAGTGCGATAGATATGCAACTTTTATGGGATTGAAGTTTATGTATGATTGGCTCCAGTGCAAGTAGGAGTTCGTTAGTGTATGCTCTAAAGTAATATGTTTTATTGTAATTTAAAATTGAATGATTTATTAATAAAAGGAATTATTCATTATTCAGTTTGCTTGAAAGGTTATTAACTAAATAATGAATTCCAAGATATTAGAATAGTACAAAGGAATTCATAAAGAGTTTATGAAATGAGATTCTTATTGAATGCAAATGTTCAATATCTAAATTATCCCTGATTAATGTATTAATAAGAATAGATATTATTAATACGATTAAGATTAGCACATATTATACTTCCTTGAGGGATGATTCTTATTCATCATGATAAGACTTGTCTAAAGTGAACATATGGATGAGTAGTTTGGGATTGACTCATTGGACACCTTGCTAGTGATATTTCATATGGATGATTAATCTATATTTGTGAAGTATATCTCACTCATATCAATAGTGCAAGTATCCTTAAGACTTGACATAATAAGGTTATTCCTCCATAGGAGGCGTTTATAACTTGGAGGTTGGATATAGTGTTAAGTAGTTGAAGGTATTTGTTTATCAATAAAGGATTCACCACCCCAGATTAAATGTAAGGGTTTTATCTCATTGATTCATGTAATACTCTTTATTTAGGAATCTCTAGCCAAAGTTGAATGCCTATTGATGAATGAGTTTCATAAGTGCATTTTGGGAATAAAGATTATGGTACATGAAACATAAAATTTAGGGCATGATCTAATACACTTGATTATGCAGTTATTTGACATTATTTCATACTCAAACCTAAATGAGATAGTGAATGATGAAAGGAGTTTATTGCATGGAATCTGATATATAAGGGTTATAGTCAAACTAATGACCCTCTTACATTTGGGTAGTCATGATGTGTGACTAGACACTGCTCTTGATTTACATATGATTTTATTAAATGAAGTTTAATAATATGTTCATATGTTGCCAACATATGAAGAACTCAAAAGGTCGCACATTAAAAGTAACAGGAACGATAATCATGAATGGATGTTGATGAAATAATATTTTATGGTTATGAGATAACTTGGATTTTTTATATTCATTAGAAATATCATGAAAAGAGCTTCGATTTGATACCAAGATCACTGAAATCTGATGAGTAGAACTTAAGATACAAGTGATTTAAGATGGCATGTTCTATATGCATGGTATATGCGGATTTGGATAGAATTAAATTAATTAATAGTCAATATGTGATTGTCACATGAGTTATTCATGTGTGATGAATTAAAAGGAAGTGTACATTATTTTCATGTGTTTCTGGAGGGATTTTAAGTCATGCATATGCAAATCACATGCCTGAAGCATGTGACATGCATATGCACATGACTTAAGTAACCTAAAACCTAATTAGGTTTTTGTAAGTTGTTTGACATAATTTTTAGGGTTACAAGAACAATTAATTTAGGCTACCTCCTTCCTCCATTGGTTCCAAGCAATTAGAAGCTTAAGAACAAGAAGATTAATTCAGATTTTTGATAGAATATCAATAAGAAGAAATCAAATTCATCTTTCTCTTCATCCATTCCTTTTTTGTTTTGTTTTACTAGTCTCTAAACAAAACTTGTAATATTGATTACTAATCATTCCATGGCTTGGGTGGATATTTTGGAGATCCTCCACCTTGGGGATTGAAAAGTTTGCTACAACTTTTCAGAAGAACAAGAAAGAAGGAGATCTGCTTAAAAGTGAGTTTTTCGGTCTCTTCTTTGATAATCTTCTTTGTGTTTGATGTATTCTATGAATAGAATTGCTAGATCTATTAGGATGAGAGATGCCCCTGACGGCTCTGTCTGTTTCCAATGCCTATACTGCACCTTTACCCCCCCCCCCCCCCCAATAATTTAATTATAGTAATAGTTATAGAATAGTATTTTGTTATGTTTATGTTCATATAAAAAAGGAAATTAATAATTAGTGGGAAAAATAAATTTTGTTATGTTTAATATTATTCCTCCTTACAATATTATATTCTTATTTTATTATAATATTATAATATTATGTATATTGTTATAATATTAAAATCTTATTCTATACTATAATAATAATAGTAATAATAATTATTTTTTCTTTCTAGTATTACTTCAAGTTAATATTAATTATAATTAATATTAATATTAATACATTGAGTAATCTTTTATTCAAATAATACTTTTATTATAATTATTATTATCAATAAATTTAATTTCATAATTATTCAATTATAAATTTAATAAATTTTTCATAATAATTACATCTACTCTTTTTTTAATAATATTACTAAATCAAAATAATAATTACTAAATCATACAATAAAATATTTATATTTATTAAATAATCAATACTAAAGCATTCCTTTAATAATTGCTAAATCATTATATAATTTTTAATAATATAATATAATAAATATTTTATTATATAGTAATTAATAAATCATTCCTTTAATAATTACTAAATCATTATATAATTTTTAATAATATAATATAATGTTTTAAAAATGGACCTACCATCGTGGAAATGCCAAGGGCTTGGGGAAAGACGTTATGCTTAAGTTAGTGGAAATGTTTAATGATGAAGGTAAGAATTGCATTCTAGCCACCGGTATAATCGATGGCCACACTCTCTCACCTGTATTCTCCCACCACATCATGCCAGCTATGCAATCAAAATACCATATCATCCAGCCATCGCTTTGATCGATAGTTAGGCAAAAAATTACCCCAAGACCGGAATAACTTTTCTTTTACCTCAAAATAATAATTTTCAATTTTTTTACACTAAAAAAGTAAAATGCTCCAACAAATTTTTTTCCCTATTACCTCAAACCTCATGTGTATACAAGGTATTAAAGAGTTGCATGTAATGATGAGGGAGATGGAATGCCTGAAGTTGAGGGGATGCTATCAATATTTAAGTGCTTAGGTCATTTATATGGGAAGTGTAAATCTAGATACTTGGATGAAAAAGAATATATAGCTGCTCAAACGTACATTCTATTGAATTATGAAGAAGTTCAAGTATTTATCAAGTAAGTTTCATTTCAACATGTATATCAACCTATTCATTTTTTTCATAACTTAGTTTCATTCTTCTTGACATTACATTGATATGATAGAATGCACGTTAATGAGTTGGATCTCCAATATCCTACAATTACCGATGGTGCAATTGATATCAATCTTGAAAATAATCTTGCATGTTGATTTCAAACCTATGTAAGATATATTTTATTTTTATCATCCTTGGACAATGATATCATACCATATAATTATATTGATAGATGTACAATTTATTATACAAAATGTAGGCAAATGATCATGAGATCGATAACATCTTCATAAAAGCATTGACATTTGGTCCTTTAATGAAGGTAGAAACATATTTGGTTTACTTTATTAACGTATATAAGTTTCATACTGAGAGTCATGCATCTAAATGAGCATCTGTAAATAGCGGTGTTTGTATAAAAGGATCAAATTACATAATTGATTTTGATGATTATTTCGGTCGTGTAAATGAAATAGTTGTTGTTGAATATATAGGATTGCCATTGAAGTGTATTGTCCTCTTCAAGTATCATTGGTTTGATCCAACACTAAATATTGGTTTAAAGCTTCACCATAAATATAAGCTGATTAATGTAAACATTTAAAGAAAATTTAATAAGTATGAGTTTGTCATACTAGCAATACAAGCAATGCAAGTGTGTTACATATTCATATCCAAGTTTATGTAAAGATAAGATAGATTGGTTAGTAGTTTGTAAGGTCAAATCAATGACTCTTGTAGACATTCTAGAGCAAAAATTTTCAAACACTACTGCTTTTTAAGAAGATTGTCATGATGATCGAAATCATTGAAGTAGATGATTCTGTGAATAAACCTATACAATGTCTTCATGAACTTGAAGTAGGTCTAATAGATGTTAATGATACTGAAGATAATATAGATTATTATGTAACATTCAGTACAGAATCTAATGACAAATTAGAGGAAATAAAAAATCATGAAAGTGGTGGAAACAAATAACACTGGTAATGTAGTTATATTATTAGAATTTATTATTCAACTAATATATGAGATTGTTATTTAATTTATTTATTAGTCATACTATTATTGATATAATGTTTTGTTATTTTATTAATCCTATGAATGATATATTAATGATTATTGGTTTTATTTCTAAATGTTATACAAATATGGCTTGAGGACTTAGACGTCGAGGTTGACATCATCCTCATGCTTCTATGCCAATGACACTAAGTTATTCAACTGCACATGATGCATCTACTTCTTCTTTGCAAATGTGCATACCATAAATAGATGTTAGTCCTTGACTAGATGTTATTTTATTGACTTTAATCGAGATTGCTTCACATCCACCATTAGTATTAGTAACATCAGTATGAGTAGTAGCGATGGTATCTACATCAGTACCTATACCTTCTCACTCAACTCCTATTAGACCATCTAGTGGAACCTGACGACACTATTTTTAGTGTCATCTTTGCAATGGGGTGTATGTTTTCGTATATGCTTAGTAATTTAAATGTTACATAACTTGTCTATAAAGTGTTTAATTTATCATATTTCATATATACTTTTCATAGGTTAGAGCTATCATTTAGAATCTCTAATCAAATAAGGGAGATTTTCACATAGAGATCAGTTCTAGAGGGTACCTCATGGGGAGCGATACCCACAGCTGTAGTCCAATTATATTGGGAGGAGTTTAAGGTATTTTTTTTGTAACAAAAAATTTTAACGATTTCAGTGTTCACTAATGAAAAATATTTTATTTTGTTTACATAAGTAATTTTATTAGGATGAGGAATAATTCACTATTGAGACTATCTACAAGGCTTGGAGGCATTAGGCATCAGGACGATAAACAATTTGCATGAATTTATGACTTGAATAAAATTATAATTAGTTGTCATGAATTTTTTCTTCAAACTTTTTCAACATTTGTAAATTTTTTTGTAATAGGTAAAAAGATATGCTAACCAAGTTAAAGGCTGAAGGAGATTGACCTAATTTTTATAGTGAAATGATATGGGCTACCTGGATAGAATATTGAAGATAGCTTAAGACACAATTATAGAGCACTAAAGCCTCTAGCAACTAACACAATGGTAGAGATGGTCAAGTTGTTTCCACTCATACTTGTGGGTTAAAGACTATGGTTAGACATAAGAGAGATTTGGTAAAATATGTATCTTAATTTTTTTCAAAACTATGAATACTCTTCATATTTATTCCTTACCATTTAATGTCTTTACTTTGTAGATAGAGCAAAATGATGGCAGAGAGCTAACCCCTCATGAGCTTTTTGTGTATACATATAAACAAAATCATGATCGAGTTAACTTTGTGGATGAGAGGTCATGTCAGATTAATGTAAGTATGAAGTCTTTTAGTCATATTTTTATTTTCATATTATTATGCAAAGAACGACATTTTGTTTATGTTTTTATATTTTGTTAGGATCATATTACTAGGTTGCGAAAGGTGGCAATATAGTTAAATAAAACCATAGATGACTCTTATATTTATTTAGAGGTTGTATTTGGAGCCTTAAAAGGTCAAGTGTATGGTATTGGTTTACAGACTAGTAGTTATTATAATAGTGCATCGATTAAAACCACTGCCTATAGACCATTGAAGAGTTCTAGCCAGTAACAGTTAACTAACATGATGAGACAAAGATTCAAGATGTTATGTGTGTTGCCTTCACCAATGTTCTTAATCTTGCAATTGATGCATAAATACCAAATATAACTGATCCATTTTGCCAAGATTTAATGCATCAGGTGTAGAGATCTTAGCCAGACATTGCACAACCAAAGCATTTTGCACCAGCTGATGATGTTGACCATGCAGTTCATTCTAATCTTACTCTAGTAGATTATCGTGAGGTTGATGACACTACTCCTATACCATAATTGTACACATATACTTTTTCTTATTACTTTTTTTATTTAAACATATGTAAACGATGTTATAATTTTTATGAATATT
The DNA here is from genome assembly GCA_948192965.1 of Dalechampia spathulata. Classification (NCBI taxonomy): domain Eukaryota; kingdom Viridiplantae; phylum Streptophyta; class Magnoliopsida; order Malpighiales; family Euphorbiaceae; genus Dalechampia; species Dalechampia spathulata. Next base: position 8,595 of record CANYBF011600081.1, on the reverse strand, counting down.
AATTGCCATATTTAACTTTATTTTAGTTGTTCCACATTTAATTTATGACTCATCATGTAAATATTTGAGAAAATGTTGCAAACTTAGGGGCAGAGAATGTTAATGATAGTATTAATCATAGAAGTCTTATTTTATAAGTGTAAAATTTTGAAAATATTGAAATTATAAACAAAACTTTACTAAAAGTTTTAGCATAATTATTAGTTTCTTTATAAAATAATAATGTAATAAATGAAAATGCAATAATGGTAGAAGAATGATATCATCTGTAATAAAATGACTACAGAACATCTATAAAAAAAAAAGTAGTTACAAAATAACAACATAGAATCTATAACAAAATTGCTACTAAATGGTGATAAAATTTGTACCAAAATAGTGATAGAATCTATAGCAAAATGGAGATAAAATCTATAGCAAAATAGCTACAGAAACAATGATGGAAATTTTGTAGAGAATTTATTATGGAATTAGCAGCAATAAAAGTATAGCAAAATTGCTACAAAAACAATAACAAAAGTTATATAGCAAAATAGCTATCGAAATAGTGATGGCAGTTTTGTAGTGAAATCGCTACAGATATCGCGATTGCAATTCTATAGCAAAGTCCCTACAAAATTAGCAACAAAACTTATTTCATCATTAATTTTAAAGCTATATCTGTCACTAATTTTAGTGATAAATGATAAAGCTAAGGAATAGTTTTTGTCACCATTTTGTTTAGCTACGGATTTATTTTATCATGAATCAAAACAATTTTCGTAGTGGTAAATACCAGAATATTAGAAAATACACTTCAAACTTGTTCTTTGATAACTATAATTTTAAAAATGAAAAAATGAATATCATTTGGTTGATATATCTTGATGTGAATAATTTAGATCTATATAACCAACACTTTTACAAATACATAAGTTTGTATTATGCCTTACATTAAGAATTACTCTACTAATACATAACCCAAAATCAAATATTTTAGGACATAAAATAACAAATAATAATAAACTAGAAAAGCTATGTAACTATAGAGAGTTACACATAAACTAAAATATTTTGCATCATAGCAAGTCCTCAAGGGCACATGTACATGCATTCAAAGCTAAAGACATGTGAAGCATATTATAAAAAAGAAAAAATGCAATAAGAAAAAGTATTTGCATTATGACTGACATTTAAATTATCAAAAAATATTTTATCATTATAACGTGATGAATAATAAGCTTGTTATTGAAAAGAAAAAAATTATTTCATATTCTTTTAACATTATTATCAAATTTATAATTTAATTTATATTTAAATGTGTCAAATATTGACGAAAAGTGCTATTTGATGATAAAACACTCAATATCATCTTGTTGATATTAACTATTACCTTTTGTAATATATTGATTTTATGAGTAATTTAGTATTGTATTATAATATTTGAATTAAAAATTTATTATAAATATAAGTGGACTTTCTATTACATAATATTATGAATACAAATACAAGTGTTTGGATAATTATGCAAACTATTCTTTGAATTAAAATTGACATTTAGTTTAAAATAAACTTTATATACAAATGAAATTAAACTAGTATTATTTGATGGGTAATATATATTTGTTGTAATTTTTATAGATTGATTATGCATAAATATGCTTTGTTTATTTTGTATTATTTATATTTTTATTATAATTTGAATTAAATAAGCATAAACTATATGTTTATTTTTATAAGCATAATAATGTTTGTTTGGTAGGGTCTAATGTCTTCGTTCAAGTGTTCAATTGGTAGATAGAAAGAAAAATCATAAAAATAAAGTGTTATAATAAGACAATAATCATTTAACACAATTTTAGTTGTGAAAATATATCAATTTCAACTAGTATTTAGCATGTGATTGAAACAAAAATAATTTCAATTAATTTATAAGCTAAAAAATATTTTTGGAAAGCTATCACCATCAAAATATTACAAGGATGCTCATTAAGAGAAATGTCATATTTAAGCTTTTGTTGTAGAGGTTGAGATGATAAGAAAATGTCAAACCCTATCTAATAGCTGATCCTAAAAAAATAAGCATAACTGAACTAAAATTACACTTGTAACCATCTCTAATTTCCATCATAAAATCTAACATTATCACTTTATTACTTATATAACATTATCGATTCTTCATTGTTATCTCAAAAAGAAACTCCTTAGAAATAAATTAAAGAAATATGATTATTTATGCAAAATCTGACTCTGGTGATGCAACAAGTCTAACCTCATTCTCACTAATATCACCAAAACGTCCTATCTACTATGTACAAAGTCCGTCACATGATTCTCAAGATGATGATAAGTCATCATCGACACCAATTTTTAACAGTCCTCTAGAGTCCCCATCACATTCTTCTTATGCTCGTCACTCCAGACCTTCATCATCAAGTAGAGTTTCTGGTCTTACACCTAAAGGAAAAGGAGGAAGAAGTAATAGGTTTGATAAAGAGTGTAATGTGATTAAAGAGGAAGAAATTTTTTACTATATTGATAATCATTATAATTCAAAAAGGTTTCAGGTTTTGATTAGAGTTTTAGGTTTGATTTTCATATTTTGTATCTTCTGTTTGATCATGTGGGGAGCTTCCAGACCTTTTAAACCTCATATCACCGTCAAGGTACTACTATTTCATTATCCACTTTCCACTTTTCTTTTCCTCTTTATGTATTTATGTATTAAAATATAATGCCTTATATATATATACACACATTGCAGAGTTTAAGAATCCATAACTTTTATTTTGGGCAAGGATTAGACTGGACAGGAGTACCAACAAAGATGTCAACAATGAACTCTTCTTTACATTTAAAAATATATAATCCTGCTACATTCTTTGGGATTCATGTCAACTTGGAACCTGTTAATCTTGTATTATTCGAAATCATAATTGCCACTGGAGAGGTAATTAAAGATTGTTTATTTTACAAATCATCAACTCAAAATCATACATATGGATAGTTACATGGTGTTTAATATTGGATTACAGTTGAAGAAATATTACGTATCAAACAAGAGTGAGAGGATGGTTCATGTTAATCTTAAAGGAGTAAAAGTTCCATTATATGGTGTAGGATTCAACTTGGGAACCTCTCAGAATGGTCGAGGAATTCCATTGAGACTAACTCTAGATGTTAGATCACGAGGAAATGTTATAGGGACATTGGTGAAATCAAGCCATACAAGACACATTTCTTGTTCGTTGATTATGGACTCTCATTATGGTAATAAACCTATCATATTTAATGAGGATTCTTGCATGTATAACTGATCATAGTAGACAAGTCATACAAATATGGTTCTTATAAATGTATTATACCTTCATATACTTTTGGGAAGGTCACTTATAATAATTTCAAATATGTTTGATTTCATATTCATTTTATGCCTCTTATTTATTAACTTAATTAATTAATATGAAAAAACTATTTAAAAAAATCAATCATTTTGACTCATTTCTCCAATAACAACTAAATGTTTACCTCGTAATTGAACTTTTCAATATGAAGAATTTGACAACAAAGTGCAATAAACACCACCATCAACCTAAAATAAAAATAACAAAAAATGCAACAAATCCATTATCCCTAACAAATAGGAAAGATAAAGGCACCCAATGCGAACCTATATACTCATATGTATAATCAAAATAGGCTATATTTCTAAGCAAATAATAAAATCACAATCGTGAAAATCAAACTGATGCTCTTAATAGCAACTATTCTTTGTTTTACTACTCTAAGTAAAAGTTGCATTGGTGACTTCCTACTTCATAGTGGTGACAATGACTTTTGCATAAATTCTTGCACTAAATCTAACCTCTATTTTGGACTAAACATACTTAAATAGACATACTTAAATAGACACAATTAAATCTCAAATAAAACATAAAATAAACACTACAAACTAACATTAGAAACACTTGAAAATACACATAAAGTCACATATATCAATTTTTTAAATAAATCTTTTGATAATACTATGAAGAGTTAATAATAAGAACATCACACAAAATTAATAGATCAAGAGACATTCATAAATCTAATAGAATTGAATAATAATAACATCTCTTATTTCTTTTCAATTGGTTTCAAATTTCATGGTATTATAAGATATTCTTGTATTAAAATTTATTACATTGTGCCACATTAGTGATACATTGAAAGATAAAAGATCATGATAATTTACTTAAGTAGTATAAATATTGGTCATTAAACATATTTGATCCTAGTGAGAGCAATACTAAGATGAAAAAATGTATCTTAACAAAGTGATAGAAATATTTAAGATAGTAAAATTAATTTATAATATGTCTTAGATATATATTCATTAGTTTATCAAATTTTAATTCAAGTCAAATACATTTGAAAATGTTTAAATGATATTAAGATATCTTAAGTATTATAAGTCATTCATTGTTTCATTTTTGAAATAAACTGTAACGCATTGTCTATATGTAAAACTCAATCACAAATGAGGTATAAATAAGAGGCTACCTATTTAAAGTGATATATAGTTAATTAACTCTAAAATATAACTCTAAGATTAAACATGTAGATATCGAATTGTAAAAACATAAAGTTGCACTTAAATTAAAAATAATAATACATTAGATAGTTGTATTATAATAGTTTACATTATAAAATGTGTAATTGATGTCCTCAATAATATTCATTGTTAAATGAATTAATTATTTTATTGATGCTAATTACATTTAATACATATATTATTAAGCACACATATATAAATGTTTTATTAAATGGAAGGTATGTTGGATGCAAGATTAGCTTTTTCATACAAGTAATCACCTCTTTGTCTTGTTAGTATATAGTTTTGAAGTAATATGAGAGATATGGAAGTTAAATTTTAAAGAAATCACCTTGATAAATAATCAAGATGAGATTAATAAAATAGTATATATGTGATCAAAGGTGAATACTCTTATAATTCACCTAATCTATCTTAATATGCCAAGTGGAGTCTTCTTTTAAGAGATAAACGAAGTAGAATTATGGACTCAAGTCAAACATAGAGTATTTGAACTATCATCGTTATGGTATAAATTTATAAATTAGATTTACACTGTATAGGAAAGAAGAAGTATATGTAACATATGTTTCATATGACATGTGCAATATTCGACCAAGAGGATAACTAAAGAATTGATTGCTTCTCCTTAGTTGTATGAGCCACTTGAGATCATAAATTCTCAAATTTTTACCCTTTGACCTTGATCTACTTCCTAATATTTTAATTGAATGTTTATTATCTTGAATGTTACCAATAATTATAGATGATTTTATCTAATAGGGCATATCTAGAAAAGTAGTTCGATGAACTAATGAGATCTTAAAAAATGGAAGATCACTTTTAGTGTCACATTTATTTGTATACAACTGGTTGGAAAACTACGTTGATATGTAATAGACATAATTATGAATAAAAAATATATTATATTTATAAAATACATAAAAAGGAGATCACGAGAGAATTATCATATGACTAAATAGATCTAGGTATTGCATGTATATTTTACTTATCTAAGCTAATATATATACTTAACAGTATATAGCATTGAGCTCTCATGGTATACTGGTCATAATATTAGAAATAAACTTTAAAGGTTATATCTTTTATGAATTGTTACCAATAAGAGTCATATCTTTTATGAATAATTATATCATTTTGTAATTATATATATACATAAAGTAAATAAATTGATAATTGATTATCAATTATTTAATTCTACGTTTTCACTAGATAATTAATTCTAAATATCCAAATTTGTTTCCATAGTTAACAATTACTAAAGTATCATTTTTCAATACATACATATGTATGTGTATGTATATACATGACATTATCTCATATGAATTTGTGCGATTCATTTTCTAAAAATGAAATTAAAAATCATATGGAAAGAGGTATCATTACACTTACTGTTATTATGATTTGGTTAGCACATTGATATATAATCAATGAACTAGCTCCCATAAAATCATGTTTGCCGCCATTTTTTGCTTCATAGGGTCTACATCTCCTTGCATGAACTTAGGTTAATACTTTAGGAGATCATTGAATTTTAAAAGTTGTATCAAATTGGTCATCAAATTTCAATTTTATTTTGGGCATTATATTTTTATCTTTATATCATCAAGAGGTCACCAATGGGATTTCAATTAAATTTACTAACACAAAGCTAACATAGCAACTGAAGTTGAAACATCTATCATGTTACCTTATTAATGTCCACATCAATACCATGTCATCTTATTTTATATCAAAATAATCATTGAACTTTGTCACTTGTTTCAAAAAGGTTACTTGCTCTTTTATATAAAAATTTAATATAATGAACAATTCAAAATTAATTTATACATTCTCATATTTTTTTAAATAATTACATTATTTGATTTTTAATCTTAACATCATTGGTAATTAAAATAAAGAGTTTCATTTCACGTCACATATTGTTTAATAAGTATTACTTTATATGATATTTATCATATTTTCTTAAAATTTAATCAACTATTTACATTTGTTTCTAAATATTTATAGAAAAATGTAGATTGTAAACATTTTTGATAAATATTAAAAATTTCATTCTAATAAATGTTTTCAATACATGTTAGTATAATACAATTAATACATCAATATATATATATATATATGTGTATGATCACTTATGTCTAAAAGTATGTGTCAATCTATGATCTTTATCTTAAAATTTTGAAAAAATTAAAAGAAAATTAAATCATTTATTTTCATGAAAATTATTTCATTTTCATATAAGACTAAAAAATGACTTTTTCATTATTTATATTTTTTATCTACATTTCATGTATATATATAAATGATCGATTAAATTATAAGAAAAATATTACAAATATTAAGTAAAATTTCATTTATTAATAATAAATAAAATATAATGAAATATTAATTTTAGTTATTGTTTGAGTTAAAATTATACGTAAAATAATGTACAATTATTAATTAAAAATACGATGACATATGAATTAATTTTTAATTGTTCATTATGTTAAATCATAATATATTAAAAGAGAGAAATTTATGTTTTACCCTTCCCTCTAAATTTATTTTATTTAATACTTTTAATTTATATTTATAATTAATTGTAATTTAAGAATTCTATTCAAAATCAAATTTAAATACTAATTTTTATTTTCTAATCTAAATCTAAGAATTCTATTTAAAATCAAATATAAAAATTAATTATTTTTATTATCTAATAATTTAATATGTTAAAATTAATTTTCATTATTGTCTAATAATATAGTTTTAATTTTTTATTATAACATATGCTAGAGTTAGACTAAAATTCTTTATTTAAAAATAATTATTTATTAAATGTTACTTATTGTTTAGGTGAGCATTATAGTTTAACTTCTATTCACTTAATTATGTTCTTAATTATATATCTTATTTAAAACATTAATACTATTAACATAATAAACACTTTAGAATATAGTTTATTTGTATATATATATTTAAAATAAATCTTAAAGCTAATTTTTATTAATTTTAGTGGAAATTTTTTCATCAAAACATAATAATATTAAAATTATTATATTTTACAAATTATTGTTAAGTGCATTTAAAGTTTTTAAGTTAATATAAATAAATAATAAAGAATCACCAATATAAAATATTTTGATTGAAATTTTAGCACCATTAATTAATTAAATTTGAATATACGCTTATTTAAGAATTCTATACAAAATTAAATGTAAATAATAACTACTTTTATTATCTAATAGCTTAATTTATTAAAATTAATTTTTATTATCTAATTTTTATAAGAACTAATTTCTATCTAGGAATATTTAAATCAAATCTAAATACTAATTATTTTTATTATCTAATAATTATAGAAATATCTCACATTATTAATGTTTGACTTAATTTTTTAAACTCACATTATAAAAGTTAAGCGAAGTAGATTGATAAAATATACTTTTCTTGACATTTTAACTAAGAGAGTGTAATACTTGATAATATATGGGTCTTTTTCTAATTTTAAAAGATTAGTTGATAAATTTTTTTTTTTACATTTTACAATTTATTTTGAACTACCTTTAAAGTTTTTAAATTAATATAAATAAATACTAAAGAATCAATCACATAAAATATTTTAAGTAAAATTTTAAAACTATTAATTAATCAAATTTGAAATATTGTGTATGATAATATAATTCTAAATGATATGTATGATAATAAAATTATAAAAAGATAAAAATCTTATTATAAAAGTTATATGTATAATAATATAATTTTATGATAGTTTAAATTGTGATTTATGATATAATTTTAAATGATATATATAGTAATAGAAATAGAATTATGTGTTACAATAAAATTTCTTTAAAGTTAAAATGATATATTGCAATAGAACTTTAAATGACATATATTGGGTTGATATTACCAAATGATACTGTTCTTAGGTCGGTTTTCAAAATGGTCACTGATTTTCAATTTTTTTCTTTTTAGTATCTGAACTTCAATTTTTTTTCATCAGGAGGTTTTCTGCCACGTTAAATATATACGTGGCA
>CANYBF011599842.1:0-12837 GCA_948192965.1 Dalechampia spathulata | reverse complement strand
TATCATGGACTTCAATATATAGTTTAATACTCCAAGTAAAACAAGTTCATTTAAAACATTGTACTATATAATGAATAATGCCTTTATTAATGAAAACGTATAGTACAAATACACATGATGCTCTAGAGCATACACTAATATTATTATAAGTAAATTCAATCAATGGTAAATATTCATCCCAACTACCTTTCTAATCTAATACATATGCCCGAAGCATATCCTCTAAAATCTAAATTACCCTCTCTGATTGGCCATCTGTCTGTGGATGAAAAGTAGTACTAAAATGGACATTAGTACCCAATGCCTTTTGAAAACTCACCCAAAATTATGACATGAAACAAGGATCTCTATCAGATACAATCGATGATGGAATCCCGTGTAGACATACAATCTGAGCAATATATAGTTTTGCTAACCTCTCTGAAATGTAGTCCACCTGAATAGGTATAAAATGCACTATCTTTGTCAATCAATCTACTATAACCCATACAGCATCATGTTTAACCTATGTCAAGGGTAAACCCATTACAAAATCCATCATTATACAATCCCATTTCCATTCTGGTATAGGTTAAGGATGAAGCAATCCTGCAGGTACTTGATATACTGCCTTTACCTATTGATATATTAAGCATCGAGCCACATATTCTACTATGTCTTTCTTCATACCAACTCACCAATATTATTGCTTCAAATCTTGATACATCTTAGTATTCCTTGGGCAATATGAATATCTAGAACTGTGAGCTTCCTCTAAAATCTATATTTTCAAGTTTTCATTAGCAGGAATATACAACTGTGTCCCATGTTTCAGAACACCATCATCAGTTAAAGTAAACACAATTTTCTTACTTGTTTGCACTTTCTGTAATTGCTTCTGATATTCTTGATCATGGTTCAAACACCCTTTAATCTTATCTATCAAATCTAGCTTTACTTGCAACTGCAATTTAGCTAATACACAATCTAGTTGCACTATCAGTATTGCATTCAATTGTAGAATTTCCTATACTAGTATCACTGGTGACTGTCGCAAACTTACAAATGACTTCCTACTCAAAGCATCAGTTACTTGATTGGATTTTCCTAGGTGATAATCAATAACATAGTCATAATCTTTGATTAGCTCAATCCATCGCCTCTATCTAAGATTAAGTTCCTTCTGTGTTCCCAAGTATTTCAGGCTCTTGTGATCTGTGCAAATGTAACACTTCTAACCATACAAATAATACCGCTAGATCTTTAAAGCAAACACAATTACAGCCAACTCTAAATCATGGGTAGGGTAATTCTTTTCATGTGGCTTCAATTATCTCAAAGCATAAGCAATTACCTTCCGTTCTTGCATCAGTACACAACCTAACCCATTCAATGAGGCATCACTATATATCAAATAAACTATCCCAGGTGTCGGTAAATTTAACACTGGAGCCTGTGTTAAACATTCTTTCAAATGATCAAAACTCTTTTGATACTTGTCTGTCCATTCAAAATAAACATCTTTTTGCAATAACATAGTCAGTGGTGTAGCTGTCATTGAGAATCCCTTAATAAATCATCTATAATAACCAGCCAAACCCAATAAACTATGGACTTCACTAATATTTCTTAGAGTCTGCCAATTAACCACCGCTTTAATCTTACTGGGATCAACTTTGATACCTTCTGTTGAAATCACATGCCTAAGAAAAGTCACATGTTCTAACCAAAAATCACACTTTGATAATTTACCATACAACCATTTTTCTCACATCGTCTATAAAACAATTCTCAAATGTTCATCATGCTCCTCCTGACTTTTGAATAAACCAATATATCATCAATAAACATAACCATAAATTGATCCAAGTACTCTTTAAATATAGTGTTCATCAGTGCCATAAATGCTACAAGTGCATTAGTTAAACTGAATGGCATCACCAAAAACTCATAATGCCCATACTAAGTTTGAAAAGCTATCTTTGGAATACTGCTCACCTTTACTTGAAGTTGATAGTAGCCTGATCTCAAGTTTATCTTTGAAAACACAGTTGCATCCTTTAACTGATCAAATAAGTCATCAATACAAGGCAAAAGATACATATTCTTGATCGTCACTTTATTCAACTGCCTATAATCAATGCATAGTCTCATAGTGCCATCTTTCTTCTTAACAAACAACACAGGTGCGACCTCGCTGATACACTTGGTTTGATAAAACCTTTATCTAATAACTCTTGTAACTGCACCTTTAACTCTTTCAACTCTGTTGGTGCCATTCTATAAGGTGTGATAGAAATAGGCTCAATACCTAGTAATACATCTATCTCAAACTCAACTTCCTGTTCTGGTGACAATCCAGGAAAATCATTCAGAAACACATCTAGGAAATCATACACTGCTGGTATCTTTACGATATGGGTTCCTTTCTGTCTCATATCCATGACATGTACTAGTGCTGCATCATAACCTTGTAATAATAATTTCCATGCTATCATGGCCGAAATCAACCTAGTAGTCACCAATGGTACATTACCCAATATATGTATTGTAGCATGCTCTGGATGTTGAAGTGTCATTATTTTTTATTTACAATCCATTACTGTCCGATACTTTGATAACCAGTCCATGCTCAAAATTATATCATAGTCTTTAAAAGGTATCTCCACAAGATCAGATAAGAAGCATATATCTTGGATCATCAACTGGCATTGTTGATAAATCCTACTCACTACCTTATCCTTCCCTAAAGGACTAGAAACCATAATATCATAACCTAATTCCTCATAAGCAATATCAAGCAACCTTGAAAAATCCATATTCACATAAGAATACGAAGAACCAGGGTCAAATAGTACTAAAGCATCATGATCAGAAATAAAAACATTACCAATAATGATATTAGACTCTCGCTGGTCTTCTTTTTTCATCAGATTATACACTTATGTTGTAGCTTCAACAATCTGGTTCACCGATCCTTTGTTGTTAACTTGACCCTACTATTATGACTTCTACCTCTGCCTCAGCCTAAACTCTGCGATAATTCTAGTACAAATCTAGGTAGATGGCTTGATTGATAAGATCTTCCCTCAATAACTGTATGCACTGGCATATCTCAACATTCAGGACACTCTCGAGTAAAATGACCAATACCGCCATATTAGTAACATAAATTTATGCCAATCCTACAAGTACCATGATGTACTCATCCACAGGTGTGACATGTATATGGACCTACCTATGATGAACTACGGTTAACAAATCTCTCTCTTTGCCCTTGTCGAGGCAATGGCAGTCGAGATCCAATTATCTAGAATCGAAAGAACCCCTGAACTTACCCCTCTTCTGGCTACTAAAATTAGCTCCTTTGAAAGATCATGCCTGCTCTTGATTCAATGCATTTGCCATAAAAGCTGAAAAATCCTCATGGTTGAATCCCTGTACTAATACCCGAAGATGAGGATTTAGTCCCTACTCAAATCCTTTACATCTATCTCGACTATATGCTAAGATTCCAGTGATATAATAGGCTAATCTTATGAACTCTCTCTCATACTCTACAACTGACATCGTACCTTGCTTAAGACTAAGGAACTCTTGTAATTTCTGATCCATATAAGCTGATGGCACGTACTTCTGATGGAATTCCCTTTAAAAATCATCCCAAGTTAGCACAGGTGGATCATCCATACTATGTGGAATAGTCTTCCACCATTCGTACGCATCATCCTAAAGTAAAGATAATGCATATTCAAACTTAGCAGAATTAGGACACCTTAATTATCGAAGGACTCTACCGGTGCATTCTAACCATATTTCAACAATAAACAGATCTATAGTCCCAGAAAAATTGGTAGCTCTATAACCCCATAGTTTCTGGAAATCCATCTTGTATTCCTCCCTATTCTCAATTGGAGGTGGAGTTGGTGCTACTATAGGTGTCTACCTCTGTCTCTGCATAAACTATAAAAATTATGCATATTGGGTAACCATTGGATCATTAGCGGAGATATCATTATGTTCCATAGGAGGTATCCTCTTTCCGTGCCTACCAGATTCACCCTGTATACCTACATCTCCAGGTCCTAATCGAACCCCCTCTCTATCTCTAATGTCTGAAGTACTCTCATGAGGGTTAAAATTACTCCCACCTTCCTCACCAACTATAACTACTTTATCTGTCATAGTATCTAATCTGTAAACATACACATAGATCAAACAGTCAACAGCAGTAAGGACTAACAATACTTCTATTATGCAACTCATTAACCTTAGGTAGTAGACACACAGACAACAATCATAAGTCGAGCTAAACCATAGCTCTGATACCACTTAAACATGTCACATCCAAACTTGATGTAACATGCTCCCATAAAATAGTTAATAACCTCCTAAACAAGGAAATCATTAACTACTCTATAAGGGATCTATCTATACATTCTTGTCTTTATATTTTATTCTTAAAAGATTTAAATTGCATACATCAAACATTTACTATTATATAGAATAGTTGTAGATTGAATGATATCAATACCCAATTTACACTCTCAATACATCCTCAAATCATCATTCAGTACATGTGTTATGCATAACCTTTAAACACAATATCATAATATTGATAATACACATAACAAAAGTATGTTACACAGTGTTACTACCACTAAGGTTAACTTAAATAAGTTGCATAAGTAAATATACACAATGGAGTATGTTATACAAGTTCAGCCTACGTCTAGGATAAGGCTTTATGAAAGACCCAACCTTAACCAACTGTAGATCAGCTACTCTTGTCGCTCCCCGATTGAACTATGTCTTGTATTCATCAAATAACAAACACTGAGTATAAAACTCATTGGTGCTATAAAATGAGTAAATGATATCAATTCAAATCATGATATAACAATAAAAACATTCATAGTAACTCAATGCTTAACAACATTTCAATTTCATAACTTACTCTCTTTGCATCTCTATTTAGTTGTTAATAACATACATAAAACATTCAATCATATTCATACATCACTATTTACCATCCTTTATAACCTTTTCTCCATCAATCATTATATAAGTAATCATCATATATGGATGGATATGTATGCTTTTGAGAATGCATCCATGTTGTGCATTATCCCTCTATCTCTTTATATTTTCTTTTATCACATTTTTGAATATTGCATGCAATTCCCTTTCATATTGGGTCCCTCTAAGTACCGGTCCTCAACTCCCTAGGAGGCCATTTATCAATATAACTATAGGGTTCTATGAACCTCATCTCCCATAGGAGAGCCATTGTATTTGTATGATTCATTGAAGGAATCCATTAACTATATGACCCAGTACGTTTCTTTTTCTGTAACATCTCTTTTCCTTTCTCTTTTCCACCTTATAACTTCTCTATCATGCCATGATAATCTTTACATGCTTGAATGTAAGGATAATACACATAACAAAAGTATGTTACACAGTGTTACTACCACTAAGGTTAACTTAAATAAGTTGCATAAGTAAATATACACAATGGAGTATGTTATAGAAGTCCAGCATGCGTCTAGGATAGGACTTTATGAAAGACCCGACCTTAGCCAACTGTAGATCAGCTACTCTTATCACTCCCCAGCTGAACTATGTCTTGTGTTCATCAAATGACAAACACTGAGTATAAAACTCAGTAGTGCTATAAAATAAGTAAATGACATCAATTCAGATCATGATTGTGAGCGCTCGATTTCTGCCAGAGCCCAGAGCGAGGCTTGCAATACTCACGGATCGAGGACTGCACTTGGAGCAAAAGCGTAGTCTTCCTAAGGGGTTCCCTTAGGGAATGATACGGACTCAAAAGAGTTGCAAGGAAATCACCACCAAATGGTTCCGGATTGGTCCAACTGACCCATAGCATGAGTGCTAGTTAAACCCTTTAGAGATTGGGTTTGGGTGGTGGAGATCTATTCTATGAGTTTCCAAAATCAATTTTACCATTAAAGTTGGAATTAATTATCCTAAGCAGGCAAACATACGAGCGTAAATGTAAGCACACAGCGTGACATGTGAGTTGACGTTGCAAGGTTTCACGTAAAATGGCATATAATGTTATATGGCATTTGGATGGCATGGCATATGCCTGGCATGCAAAGTAGTGATAAAGTAACATGGCATATGCATGACATATGAACATGAATGACATATCATATGCATGATACGGCAACCTAACATGACATATAGGCATATAATCATGGCAAATATTGTATTACGTTATGCATTAATGTTTTGGATCGTATTGGCGTTGGGCATATGCATGGTGTATGAAGTGAGTGTCATGGCATATGAATGGCATGTGGATGCGAATGACATACCATATGCATAATATGTGAAGAAATGTATGGCATGGCATATGCATGGCATGCCAATAGTGAATGACATACCATATGCGTGGCATGTGAAGTAATGTATGGCATGGCATGTGAAGTGATGTATGGCATGGCATATGCATGACATGGCATAGTGAATGACATACCATATGTTTGGCATGCAAAATGATGTATGGCATGGTATATGCATGACATGGCATAGTGAATGACATACCATATGCATGGCATGGCATATGCATGACATGGCATAGTGGATGTGTATGTGAATGTATATTCAACATAGTATATATGTATATGACATGTGACATGGCATGGCATCATGGCACAATGACATGAGAGATGGCATGGCATATGCGTGGCAAGTTACACGTATTTTTGTATTGTGTACTAGCATATTTGGTGTTTTGGCATATTTATACATATATGCATATGAAATACAGTATATTATGGTATGGCATAATAGTGTGTGATATGGCATGTTACATGGCATGTGACATGATGACATATATTTAAGCAAATATAAATCATCCATGAATAAAAATATTAATTACCGGTGAAAAAGGATCGAGGAATTAGGGGATTTTAGGGGGGATTAATAATTACAAGCCAATAATAAATCTTATCCTATTACATAAATGTCCTCGCATACAAATTTTGGGACGTTAAGTAACGTCCACTCCTTTGTGAGCACTATTCCTCCTCGAGTTGCATGATCCAAAAATGCAAGATGGATAATATGCAAAAATAAACAAATAAATTCATTAGTAGTAAATGAATTTAGGATTTATTTGACTAGTCCAATGCTATTTAAAAGCATAAACCAAGAGTCAAAATCCAGCAATTATTTGGTAATAATTGCATGAATTAACACGAGCTGCATCATGAAAATTAATTTTTATAAAAATAATTTTAGGCAAAATTATTTTTATTTGATCATGGAAAATTAAATGGGAGGGCTAACATCACATAAAAATTATTGGAGATAGCCACTCAACCAATTTAATTCCAATCCTTTCAAAAACCAAATTTATAAGAGTAAAATGGCTTTTATCGTAGAAAATTAATTTTGAGGCCAAAATTAATTAAATGTAATTGTTTTATGACGTATCCAATACACTTAAGTTACTACCAACATCAAATGTTACTGGATTTGTCAAAAATATGATAAAAATATGGTTAAAAACATGGTTTTTCTGGAAAAATGTGAAGTATGTGCACCGCGTATAGACCTATGTGCACCACACATAGGCTATGTGTGGCACACATTGGTGGACATATGGCCCACATAACCTATGGATCTGTAAGAAAATTAATTCTATCAGTACTGAAACAATCTACAGATAAAAACATGCAACTTTAATGAAGACAGTACCTCATTTTGAGCTCGGATCGGCCTCCAATTTGCATATCAAACATTTAATTAAGCAATTAAATGAAATAATTAATTTTAAGGCTAAAATCAATTAAATCTGAGCAATATTTGAAAAATCTAGAATCCCAAAAACATGGACAAGCCTCTGAAGTTGCTGGAAAAATCAGATCCGAAGTGGATCGGGTGAAAAACAGCTTTTGCTGTGAAATCTGAGATCTATGTGTGCAGCACATAGATCTATGTGCACCACACATAGGCTATGTGTGGTACACATAGATGGATATGTGGTGCACATAGTTTGAAAAATCAAGAAAAATCAAGGATTTTTAAGCAAAAACCCTAGATCCGACCCCGATCTGAGCAGATCGAAGCCAAAAACTGAGTTTTGCTTCTTGGATTTGTATCCAACTCAAGAAAAATAATTTTAAAGTTAAAATTATTTTAGATCCAACATGTATATGGCAGATCCAAGACACCCAAGATATGGGGAGGCCTTAAATGCCACTGGAGTGGCCAGATGGGGGAAAAACCAACGAAAAATGGGAGAAAAATGGTGTTTTCTTTAAAATTTAGGACCTATATGCGCAGCATATAGGCCTATGTATGCCACACATGAGCTATATATGGTGTACATAGGTGTATATTTATAGAGCTGGATTGGGGTGAGGTAAAATTGTAATTTTTGGTCCAGATTTGAAAAATTCAAAGGCTATATGCACCACACATAAGGCTATGTGTGCAACACATAGCCTATATGATACGCATATAATGCTATATGCACAGCATATAACCTTTTGACCCGTCGCGTGTGGCCCACTGTAGCTGCATCGGGACATGTGCCCTGTGCCCAATAAGCATCATTTTGTGTACCAAGGCATTATGTAATATGGTACACATCTGATTTGGTCCCGAGAAGGCTCCCGGCCAAACATCTTCACTATGCTACATGCATAGCATATAGCACTATATGCATAGCATATAGTGCTATATGCTACGCATATAGCATTTTGACCCTATGCGCTCCACTTTGTATGAGCAAAACGGGATGTGCTCCGTATATCAAGCAAGCATCATTTGACATATTAAGGCATTTTGCAATGCAAAGTTTTCCGGATTTGGTCTCGAGAAGGCTCCCGACCAAACGTCTTTTTTCTATCAAATAGTGTGCATAGTACCATACACCCTATTCATGTATTTCACCTTGTATGGGTGAAATGTAATGCATGCCACATGTCAATTATGCATTATTTGACATTCTAAGATATTGTGCTATGCGGAGCATGTTAGGTTTGGTCCTGAAAGTTGGCCCCACCAAACATCTTCTTTTTGCTACAAGCGTAACATATAGTGCTATATGCTATGCATATAGCATTTAGACCCTATGCACTCTGCTTCGTATGGGCAAAACAAAATGTGTGCCATATATCAATTGAGATGCAATCGACATTCTGAGTCACTTTACAGTTTTGAGTTTTACCAAATTCGGCTCTGAACGATGAGTTCCACTAATGGGCCTATTTCGGGCCTACAATGCTATATGGCCCAAAATGTGGCATTTAGCGTGCCAAGTGTTATGCCTTACATAGGCAATATGTAGAATGTGTTCTATGCATACAGAACACTCATAGTGGGTTGATAGAGGTGGTGGGCCCTACCAATGCCTTCGGTGGACCCCATAGTGCAGTGGGCCCAGAATGTTGCATTTGGGATGCTAAGTGTTCTGCCTTGTGAAGGCCTGTGTGAAATGTGTTCTATGTGCACAGGACATGCATAATGGGCTGATAGGGGTAGCAGGCCCTAGATGTGGCATTTGGTATGCTAAGGTCTCTGCCTTGCTGAGGCAACATGTTACGTACTTTGTATGCACAAAATATTCTTAGAAAAATAGATAAAGGTGGTGGGCCCCACCTATGTACTATTTTGGGTGAATAGTGCCAAGTGCCCAAAATGCAACATTTTGCATTCTGTATGCTCTGCCTCGCATAGGCAGGAATAAAGTGTGTTCTGTATGCACAGAACACTCATAATAGGCTAATGAGGGTGGCGGGCCCCGCCAGACATCGTGATGGGCCCCACCAACTATGATGTACTCTGTGCACCAAAATACTCAAGGGAAGCCACAAAGGCCATTTTGAGATGACACAAGCATAAGTCGTCAAAATGAGATCTGATTATAACATGACTTTTCACAGGAAGTAAGAAAGGTACCTGACCGATGCTCGTATCAAGGTCCAATACTCATGCTGAGGCTTGCTCGTGTCAAGGCTTGAATCCCAATCCTGCCACTGGGTGCCCGATGCTCAGGCTGAATAATCAAGGTTGATTAATGGTCCTCAACAGGATTGATGGCTTTGCTACGAGTGTTAATCATCTGGAGTCGGTGTCCAGATACCTACTGCTAGGATTTAGAAACCAAAGGCTTGGTTCTGTGATCACTGCTGGATTGTGTGGTCAACTGCAGGACCTGGATGACTGTCTACTGGGTCAATGCTCACACCATCACATAAATGTCAGATATCTCCAAAATGGCATCTATGATCCTCTGCTAGGTCTCTGACATTTTCTGGTTGATGATTTTGACCAGTAAATTCCCAGTTCTGCCACTGGGAGCCCGGCATTCATGTTATTCCGATCAAGGTTGACCGATGGTCACTACGAGATTGATGGCTTCCTTGTGAGTAAATCATCTAAAGTAGGCATTTAGATGCATATGTGTTAGGGTTTTGAAGTCAAGGGCTTGACTCTGTGATCTCTGCTAGGTCGGGGTGATCAACCATCAGATCTATTCTCGCACCATCAGTGTTGTCTGTCTCCAAAGTCTGCATTTGGGACCCTCTGTCGGAATGCAACACTATCTGGTCAATGGCTTGACCAGAAGTCAAAGGCTTCACTATTTTTGATCATTTGCTGGATCAATTTCCTATCTTTACTAGACATGGGAAAACAATTTATCAGTGAAATTAGTATTAAAATGGTCTAGGAAAATTACCTGAATTTTTTGGTATCAGTCTGCTACATTCTAACTGATTTTTTGAATTTTTCAGACGTTACGGGTTGTGAAAATTGAGCTCAGTGGAGCAAATGACCTCCAAAGATTCTGAAATTTTTACCAGAGGCCTAACTTTTCATGTGCATTTTGATAGGGGGTAGCGCACATTAGCAGAGTACCCCAATGGTAGGTGCATGTTAGCAAAAATTGCTACATGCAGAGCATGTTCCCCTATGTGCTGTGCATCTGCGATGAGTACTTATTATAAATGTGAGTGCATGGAAATGCATGGATGCATGACTTATATGCCTACATGTTTTTGTTTACAAACGAGCAGACAGTTAGAGCAAGAGGAGCATGATCGCTACGCTTAGACGACAGAGGAGATGGGCCGAAAGATTGCACGACTGACAATATCAAGGTTCCGGACAGCCCCAGCCCTGATGAAGACCACTCTGGCAAAGATGATATGTAGGGAAGACATGATGTCAAATTACCATATGCATGGTGTCAGAACTCTGTAGTTTCTGTATTAGAATAAGATAACACATTACAGTCTGGCAATGCGTGCCTAGTACGCTAGGGTTATTGCGTACCAACTATGAAAACAGACAAAAGCTTGCTGTGTAACTTTTGGATTTATTAATGGAATCCAAAGCCCTTTTACTGCTATATATATCCTATGTCTTATGCTTCACTACTAAAACATAATTCACTTGCTTTTCTATGTAGAAAATAAATATACAATGACTCAGTAATCACTGTCTACTTTTTGTGCTCTTTCCTGTCACTGGGGTAACGACGAGTGGAGTCGATTAGGCGAGATCAGACTCAAGTACTTGAGAACCTTTTAGCAAGTCATGATCAATAATGTTTTCCTATATGCAGCTATTCAATTCTAGGATCCAAAGGTTCATGTATTCCGGTTCAGTCATGTGGAACTGTGTCTGATGTACGAGGAGTTTGCTGCCATCCTCGGAGTTTCCTATAGCATGATGGCGATGCTGATAGTACCAATGTCTATCAGAGATGCATTCTCATATCTGATAAGGGCTTTTGATGTTAGCCCGATGAAGGTGAGGCCACTCTTGACTGTAGATGGCTCTATAGATCTCGCCACTATTTTTCAGCTATGCGGCCAAAAATCAATGGAAGACCCCTCATAGCTGAGGGTAGCTGGATTCAGATTGTTGGCACAATTCCTATTCATCGATCCATCTGGTCATAGGGATTTGTTGATCTGGCTTGTGGTAGACCAGATGGTGGAGGGTCGGACCCCTTTTCCCACGATTACAGCAGAGACAATCCTTGGTCTATATAGAGTGAAATGAGGGCAGTCTGAGCACTTTAATGGTATCTTGCTTCTATTGCAGGTAGAAATTCTAAGCTGCCTTTGTAGGTTTTCAACTTAGAAAAGCTGTATTTTTGCCTTAATTTTTACATGAGTCACCTTTTGTAAGGTTTTTGGCTCATTGAGCTATTACTTTTGCTTTCAAACCCCAACGTTTGTTTGAACTGCCCCCTTAGGTTTTCAGCTCAGTGGGTCACTCTAACTTTTGCCTGAGCAGCCTTTTGCAATGTTTTCAACTCAGTGAGCTTTTATTTTTATTTTGTTTGTTTTGTTGTAGATTTGGCTTCAAGAGAAGCTTAGGATCCTGGCACCGTCGGCGGGGGAGCCATAGAGATATGCACCTCATAGCTATCAGTGTATGCTCTAGAGCATCATGTGTATTTGAACTATATATTTCATTAATAAAGGCATTATTCATTATATAGTACAATGTTATACATGAACTTGTTTTACTTGGAGTATTAAACTATATATTGAAGTCCATGATATTAGAACAGTGCAAAGGAATCCATAAAGAGTTTATGGAATGAGATTCTTATTGTATGCAAATATTCAATATCTAAATATCCCTGATCATGGTATTAATAAGAATGGACATTATTAATATGGGAAGATCAGCACATGTTGCACTTCCTATTTAGGGATGATTCTCATTCATCATGACATGAGATGTCTAAAGTGAATATATGGATGAGTAGTATAGTACTAGTTCATTAGAGACCTTGCCAGTGAGATTTCATATGGATAATTGATCTATGTCTATGAAATTATATCTCACTCA
>CANYBF011599713.1:0-11278 GCA_948192965.1 Dalechampia spathulata | reverse complement strand
CTCATGAATTATATGTTGATGAATCTGTTTATTATGATACATGAGTATTGTATGTTATTGATACTTGTTATGCTAGCACCACTGAGTTTTATACTCAGCGTTTGTCATTTGATAAACGTAGGTACTAGTAAGGCCGGGGAACAGAAGCAATAGCTGTTAGCAGTGAGCTTTGAATAAATAGCTGGTAAGGATTTATTTATCCTTCAGACTTCTATTCCGTAAGTTTGTGCAAACTTTTAAGTATGGTACTTGGCAGTACCTTAAATTAAGTAATATTATGAATGGTTTGTAATAATGAATAATTATGACGATGCTTAAATTATAATATGTATGCAAGTGATAACTCTGATATGATGATAAGATAATTGTGATATTATGATAATCCAGGGACTGAAATTTATTGGATGTTGGATCATATACATATTTATAAATTGTAAAAAAAAATGTACGCAAATCCCTTGTAGGATGTTTGTTGACTTTCTAGAAGAGAAAGTTAATAGACATTCTACGGGAGCATGTCTACATGGGTAAAAGACGTGACAATATAATTCTCACTCTTTACAAAAATCCTATGAAGAGATTAAGAATGAATATTCTGAATGAAGCTCTCTTTGAAAACACTTTTAAAGATGTATATGAATTAAATCCTTTTTGTTCTTCTTATTGTTATCTTCAGACTCCAAAAGCTCATGTATTTATATTGAAAAATATGGTAATTATATTCCAAATAGATTGAGTATAAAAATGTAAGTTAATCAAATCCAATCTGAAAATAACTTTTGTTACGCGAAATTAACAAGCTAATTTACATAATAGATAGATTTTGTTACCAAATTTAATTTTTAAAAACGTATCATTTTTAGAATATTTGAAAAATATTTTATCAAAAGAGAAAATATTATATTTTAAAAGATGTCAGATTTGAGCTTCATAAGAAATATATTTCTCAAAGATTTCTTAACAAAAATCTAAGAAAATTGCTTATTAATCGTCGTTCCAAAATATCCTCTTTAAATTGCTCCATGGATATAGAAATCATTCCAAGATGAGAGCAAAACATTTAGATTTTTTTATCAATTTGATTGCTTTCTTTCATGTAGATAATTAATATATTTGATTTTTGAAAAAATCAAATAAATTAAATCTATTATACAATAATTTAGAAACAATTAAAGTTAAAAAAATTAAGAGATAAGATTGATATTATTCCAAAATTAAAATGACCATAATAAATTACTTACATAACTTTCAAAACTAATACATCTACTTATCCATTTAATATCCTCAAGATATTCACCAAATTACCTATTACAAACAAACAATCACGTGAATAATATAAAATATAATTTAGTAAAAAAATCATTTATCCATATAAGATCAAAGTACCACATGATGTATATCAAGGATAGAAATTATTTAATCTAAAGCATTAAAAAAATTAATTTAACAAAAATTACTTGAAATAAACACATTTAAAATAATCACTTTTTGGCATTCATCAAAATTGGAAAGACAACATAATCATTTCATTATCCATGTTAGGAATGTCACACTCAAACCTAGTATAACACGCTCCCGTAGAATAGTTAATAATCTCCTATGCCAAGAGATCATTAATTATTTTACAAGGGATCTATACAATTTTTTTATTTCGATTATATCAAATAATATGTATCTGTAATCCAATAAAACATGTAGACATGGGTAATATCAATACACAATAGTATGCATCCTTTATATCTTATACATATGTCATATATTTATGCTGCATACTCATATTATCATCCATTATATCATATATGTATATTTACTTTTACATATAAGGTGGTATCGATATTACACATAATAAAAGTACATAATATAAGTATTACTGCAGTTAAGGTTAATATAATAAGTTGCCTATACAAGGACACCACATGGTATGTTACATTGGTCCCAAACTACTTTGAGAATGAGATTCTTCAAAATCATAACCTCCGCTGACTATAGATCGGTTAGCCTAAACTCTCGCTTGAAGGTCCTGGTCTTGCGTTCATCAAATGACAAATGTTGAGTATAAAACTCGATGGTGCTATAAAATGAGTCGATCATATGAGCACATATCATAAATAATATATTGAAACCAAATCATGATAAATCAACATTAAGCAATATAATTGTATCATATCATGTCATTTTGCATCACTTGTTAGCTGTTATAAGTAATGAATATTGCATACTGTGTAAAGATAAGAATAAATACCATACAAGAATCCACTGTAACTTTTTCTAGATTAAATATTGTATTGTACATCATTACTTTATGTACATCTCTATATAAGCACAATTGTAGTGCATTCATCAATTCATCCACTATACTTTCATGATATATGAACGATAATGTATGCCTATGAGAATACATCCATGCTTAGCATTCTCGCTCTGATTTTCCTATAACATTTCATTTCTTTTATGTATGATTGTTCATAATCCCATACTAGGTCTTATATGTACCAGTATTCATCCCCGTAGGAGGGCATTATAACTGTATGGTTTAATGAACCCATTTTCTTTCCTGTATGTGCTGATACTCATCTCCCGTAGGAGGGCATTATAACTGTATGATTCCATCAAGGGAATCGATAATAACTGTATGACCGAATATGCTATCAATGAACATTGCTTTGTATATCACTTTCTTTTCACCTTATATCCTCAGTATGATATGTCATGAATATGCTTGTATGTATGAATTATTCATGACATGATGCATAAATGATGCTTTAATGATCATATGCAATGATGATCATATGATACCATTCATGATATAAACTCATTACATTAATATCATAAGTGTATGAGTTAGAATTCACTATTTCAAGACTCTATATAAGGTCATGAAGTGAATAGCATAAACTTGCTATGGCTTTACCCTTATTGATACTTAAAGGAGAAGTATGAACTTCATGAGTTGAACATGTAGCATTTCCATTTTACATACATTTAGTAAAGTTATTCATATATTGTACTTGACTTATCATCTATAAGAATTCATAATCATTCATAATAAATAACCACCATTAAACTTTGATTAATTATAAGCATAAAAGCATAATTCCATCTTACAACATTTCATACTTCATAATTAAGGTCATACATGCCTTTGGTCAATTTAAGTCCTTGCATCATAATACCATGCATTAAGTGTATTTGAACATCATTGACTTCTATTTTCATATATGGTTTTAGGAGCCTAGAATGTCTATTCATTAAGGTGCTATAATATATAAGTCAAGTTACCATTCATTTAACAAGGTATACTATTCAAGCATTTACACAATTCATCTTAGTCACTTTACCACATAATTTCATCATTATACCTCATATACACACTTATTCAAGTGTTTAGCATGAAAAGCCACACTTAATAACATGTTTCATTCATTTTTAAGCTTCCCAAAGTCATGTATAAGTTTCATAAGTCTGCACCAAGTTTCTCGATTAAAATCCACTCAAAATAAGCCTTAAGAGTCCACATAAGTCATGTAGAACTCAAAATGAGTCTTGTAAGACTGGAACCTTACTAAATAAACTTGTTTAGGTCACATACAATCTACACAAGTTGTGTAAAAGCTTACATGAGTCATGTAAGACTCGTCCTCCTTCCGAAACACCCATTTTCAGCACCCAAAACACCCCGTAATGGTTCCCAAAGCTTCCTAACCTAATCATTATGATTCAATTATTGACTTAAGTATAAGAAGGACCATTCATAGGGTGATATTTATCAAGTTATGGTTAATTACTTAACCAATTTGTTTCCTTCTTCTTTAATTATCATTTTAACATCATATAAGTCATGCTTCCATTAAACATACACTTAACATTCATCATAATGTCATGGACATAAACCATATATGATACAGTTTCCAATATTACCCTTAACTTTTCATGAAATGTCATTTGTATCCTAGCTTATAAATTTACATACCATTGCTTCTAACTTTCCTTTAACTTATATTTACACATTTTAAACTATACTTTATTATATAATAGCATGTTAAATATGTTAATACTTCACCTAACACACAAATTTCATCAAAGAGCTTCATTCAAAGCATTCAATGATAGCATACCAAATTCGTAAATTTAGTGTATATTCATTACTTTAATTATCTTTTCACTTTCTTTTCATTTATTTCCCTATAATTTCCATATCATATGGAATTTCCTTGATCTATAAGACATTTCATTTCACATTCATCATATTAAAGCATTCATGCCTTTGAGGCATTAATCAATTATTCACTATAACGTATGCGTAAAATGCATGCACATAGAGATGTTGTTTATCCGAATATGACAACGACACCATTCAAAATATTGCTTGGCCTCATGAATTGATAAGGGAAGTTTAGGTGGGAAAAGAAAGAAAAAAATTTCAATTTAGCATTATTGATCATAAAGTTACCATTAGATAGTTATGTTGAGTTATGAATTGTGTGAAGTCAATTGATAATAAGACAAGTATGGAGTAAAAGTTATGATTATAATAGAAGAAAGTGAAGTAATAGTGGAATTAGTATATGGAAGAGAACATATGGGATTTGATAAGGTGGTGGGACTTTGGAGTTAGGGTGACATAATATATGGTAATTGTTAAGTAGGAATAGTCGATAAACCAAGGATTGTCAACCCTAGCTATTGAAGATGATTAAGCTGGCGATCTTAGTATGCCATGATTAGTGTTGGTTTATAAAAATGTGTTTAGAAGTAAAAGATATAATTTAAAACTTTTTAAAAATACATTTTACAATGATCTAGCAATTCTATAGATAAAAAACATCACATACAGAGAAGAGTAAATAAAGAGAATGAAAAACTTACTTTAAGCTGATCTCCTTCTTTCTTTATCCTTCTAAAAAGTTGTAGCAAACTTTTCAATCCCCAAGGATAGAGGATCTCCAAACTATCCATACAAGTTAAGAAAATGATTAGTAATAAAATTACTAGTTTTGTTTAGAGACTAGTAAAATAAAACATAAAAGAGAATGGATGAAGAATGATGATTGAATTTAGTTTTCCTCTTGATGTTCTATCAAAATCGAATTATTTTTCTTTGTTCTTGAGCTTTGAAATTCTTTGAAAATATAAGGAGAAAGAGGCAGCCAAAATATGCTTCTTTCACTTAATATGTTTTCACTAAAACATAATAATATAACCTTAATTAGGTTTAGGTTATGTTAAGTCAAGTCATGTGCATGTCACATACTTCTGGCATGTGATTTGCATGTGACTGACTTAAATTTCCTTCCAGAAGTACATGAAAATCATGTGCACTTCCATTTAATTCATCATACATGAATAATTTATGTGACATTCATGTTTTGACCATTACGTCAATTAATTCCATTAAAAACCCGTATATACCATGCATGTAAAACATGTCATCTTAAATCACTTGTATCTTGAGTTTTACTTATCAAATTTCAGTGATCTTGGTATCAAATTGAAGCTCTTTTCATGCCCTTTCTAATGGATGAAAAATCCAGGTTATCTCACAACCATAAAAATATTATTTCACCAATATCCATTCATGATTATCATTTCCTTACTTTTAATGTACAACCTTTTGGGTTCTTAACATGTTGGCCACATATGAACATATTAGTAAACTTCATTTAATAACATCATATGTAAATCATGAGTAGTGTCTAGTCACACATCATGACTACCCAAATGCTAATAAGTCATTAGTTTGACTACAACCCTTCCATATCAGATTCCATGAAATAAACTCCTTTCACCATCCTTTATCTCATTCAGGTTTGAGTATGGATTAATGTCAACTCAATGCATGATCAAGTGCGTTAGATCATGCCCTAAATTTGATATTTTATGTACCATAATCTTTATTCTTAAAATGCCCTTATGAAACTCATTCATCAATAGGCATCATACTCCGGCTAGAGATTCTTGAATAAAGAATATTACATGAATCAATGAGATAAAACCCCTACATTTAATCCGGGGTGGTGAATCTTTTATTGATAAATAAATACCTTCAACTACTTCAAACTATATCTAACCTCCAAGTTATGAACACCTCTAATGGAGGAATAAAACATAGGAGTCAAAACATAATGATCTATAATTAAGATAACCTTATTATCTCAAGTCTTAAGGATACTTGCACTACTGATATAAGTGACATATGTTTCACAGACATAGATCAATTATCCATATGAAATCTCACTGGTAAGGCCTCCAATGAGTCAGTCCTCTACTACTCATCCACATATTCACTTTAGACAACTCTTGTCATGATGAATGAGAATCATTCCTTAAGGTAATAGAACATGTGCTGATCTTAATCACATTAATAATATCCATTCTTATTAATACATTAATCAAGGATAATTTAGATATTAAAAATTTGCATACAATAAGAATCTCATTTCATAAACTACTTTATGAATTCCTTTGTACTATTCCAATATGTTGGAATTCATTATTTAGTTAATAACCATAGGGGAGAGAACAATTATCAACTTTGGTACTCAAATTAAAATGAAGAAGGGGAAAACATAAGCATTCAAAAATACCATCCTTTAAATTGGTCAATATTTTAAAGGGAGATTTATATGATAACAAAGGAGTAGATAATATATTAATAATGTTGATGGTTATGTCATAAACATAATCTTAAAAAGAAGATGAAATAGATTAGCAATTTATTAATGCTAAACTAGTTTTAACAAAGTAATGATGCTTATATTTAATGCAACCAATATGCTTAGGAGTATAAGGACATGACATACATTAAGAGATACCATTATCATCAAGAAGTTTGATTAACCTTCTAAATTCATTGCCTAAATAATACTAAAATATGTGTACTTAATAAGTGATTATAGAAAATAGCATAGTACTTAAAACTGTTAGTAAACATGATAAGAGATAGTCCCCAAACATCATAATTAAGATTATCCTTTATAACTAGAACATGATTGTCATGTAAAAAAACCACCATGAGAATTATTTCTTTTCAATTATTGCTCTTTAAAAGGAGTAGTCCATACAAATCATTACATAAGATAAGTTATAGTTGAGCTTTAAGAGCTCTAGCAAAAGGATGATATTCTACCCCCTAGACCAATAATGATGAAGCTAACTAAATCTTCCTAAAAATGGAACTATGAAGTGCTACAAGTTGGTTAGCAAGTTTTTTTGGCTCTTTGCGTATAGATATTAATGGCATCATTATTATGTACCCTAACTAGGATCACAACTAGGATCAACATGATGATGAAGATTATAACCTTTAAGCAATGGTATAATCTATGTTTATAGAGTATCTAATTTGTTACCATAAGCTTGATAAAAAGTTGGTTGGTTATATTTGATATGATGGAGGAAACAATAAAACATGATGTGGAAGATTCAGTGGAGAGAGATGTACTCAATGCTTGATTACTCATAATATATTTCAATTGTTAAGCCAAGAATAGGCTCTGATACAATGAAAAAAGCCAAGAAAATAATAATAATTATTATTATTATATATGCAATTATATCTTGCAGTTATATTTATACACATGGAGATGACTGAAACACTTAAAGAAAAAGGGAAAAGATAAGAACAACAATAGTTGTTAATATATGAACAACTAACAAATAATTAAAATAAATTTCATCTATATATAAGATGTAACTTTATAGAATTTGATTTGAATGAATTAAGATATTAAATAAATGAATTTGGTACAAATGTAAAAATGGCCTTGAGAATTATTAGTTATAAATAAATTAGTTATTTGCAATTAAAAATATGTGATAAATTATACTTCACATCATTCATATTGTGAATGCTAATAATTCTTTGATTTCCTTTATACAATAATACATGTAATTTAATTTATACAATAATACAGTTGATTAAATAAATTGATATATATATATATGATTAAAAATTTATAAGGATTTTTAGTTATATATGATTTTTTCCTCATAAATAAATAAATAAGTCAGTCTAAGTTTGGTTATGCTCATCCTTTACAGAATTTTTATATATAAATCTAGTTATTTTAGAATTTATTTTAACAATGGTATCTTTTATTGATTTAGTTTATTTACAATAAAATTTAATATTTATTTGAAACAAAATTTTATATCTTAATAAAAATTAAAATTATTAACTTTGTGGAAGACAAGTAATTATATTTATTTATCCTTTTTATCTTTTACATTTAATATAATTGTAAAAATATTGAAACTTTCACTTAATAATAACACAAGGATGTTATTGTTAAAAATAAGTGCTTTTGTATTTTATAAATAGGTTAAAAATAAGAAACATAAAATCTAGTTGCATGTGTCTTAAGATGTTATATAATAATAGTTTCATAGTTTTAATACTTCTTCACATATCCATTGCATTTGAAATGTAAATATTTACATAATCTTAAATTACTTTTATTTAAATGAAATTTTTACATACTAAATTTTAAAATTTTTCAAAAATAAAATTTTATTATCATATCAAGTAAGTGTTTAATATAAAAATTTAAATCATTGAATAAGATTTAAAAATAATTTTATATGTCTAATAATAATAGACAAAACTTTTATTTTAAAAAAATCAACTAATTGTACATGTTCTTTTAATTTGGAGGAATGAAATTTATTGTAAAAAATTGAAATTACCATATGTACTGTAGTACTTTAAAAATAACCTAAATTAACAAAACAACTTGCACTAGTGGTGTAAATAATAGGCGATGGAATTGGGCAAACAAGGCAAGCATGCAATTAAGCTAGATTTTTCTGGTAAATGTCTCGAAGAATGCGAGTGACCCTCCACCCACCACCTCCCCCTACGCACCTCTCCTTATTGCCTGTCACTTTTGTGGCTCTTATTGAAACCTATCTTTTCTTCCTTTAACTTTTCCCTTTTTTCAAGTGACCCTAAAACACAATAATATTAATGATTGGTTCTCTTTATGTACTGGATCCATGGCATGCTTAACTTGAATAATTAAAATTTTGAATAAACTTAATCATTTCAATGGTTAATAATCAGTTATATTTTAGCTAACTTTAAAAAATTATTAGCATCGAGAAACAATATTAATGCGTCCGAAGACAGGGTTCCAAATCTATGGAATTCAGCAAAACGGTGTTTTTAAAATAATCAACATAATAATTAATAATTAAAATAAAGTCTGCATCATATTTCCTTTATTTTTAATAAACAATATTTTATATAATATTTATTATATTTTCTTTATAATTTAATCAATAATTTACATTTACTTGAAAAATATAGATTATAAATTTTTTTCATAAATATTAAAAAATTATTCTAACAAATACTTTTAATATATGTTAATGTAATATGATTAATATATTAAAATATATGTATACATATAATTATTTATGTTTAAAAGTACATGTCATATCTGTATTTTTTGGTATAATTTTTTTAAAAAAAGTAAACTTAAATTAAATTACATATTTTTACAAAAATTATTTCATTTTCATAATAGATTGAAAATTAATTTTTATTATTTATATTTTATTTCACGATTTTTTTGATTCATATTTCTTATATAAATTTTTGATTAAATTATGAGAAAAATATCATAAATATTAATTAAAATTTCATTTATTAAATAATAAATAAAATATGATGAAATATTAATTTTAATTATTTTTTGAGTTAAAATTATATATAAAATAATATAAAATTATTATATTCAAATATAAATATGTATGAATTAAGTTTTAATTATTTATTATATTAAATTTCTATATAAAAATTAAAGTGATCTTTTTAAAATAAATTATAAAATTCAATAATCATTTTAAAATAAAATAAGATAATGTGATATTATGTATAGTAATGATATGATGCATATTCATTTTATAATGCTAATAAATTTGAATGAAGTTCCACTAGTAAATTACCAATTAAATAAAAATAAAAATATAATATAATATAAAAACTTGAAATATTATTATCAATTTAATGCAATCTTTAGAATTCAATTATTTTTGAGATATTATTCGGTACATGAGGATTAGAGTTTGATTGGATGTAAGATTTTCATGGAAGAGGATTAAGGTGATCAAACATGTTGGGGAGGAGTTGGTGAAAAATCAAATTTCAATATGAGAAGTTAACCATTTTCTGCTTTATATGTGGCATTCTTGGACACACCAAATCACAATGCGAGCTCCTTTATGGCAATCCGAGGTTGAGCAGTTAAGAGCCATCATGTGTGGATTTACAAACCAAATAGCTACCCAGGTTATCACTAAAAATCGTAATGAAGGAGCAGGTGGGTCTGATCTACCACATCAGTGTTATTTTCCTCAAGATAACAGGTTGGACCATGATGCTAATAAAGAAAATATGAACATGGATGAGAATATTTCAATAAATGGTGAGCTATGGATTAATAAGGAGGGCTCAAGTGGAAGGCTGTCTAATGCATCGTCGGATGGTGAACAAAGGCCATGATTATTAAGAAGACAAAGAATCGATAGTTAGAAGAAGTTACTAAGATGAAGGATTCAAAAAATGTATAAGCGGCAGGTCTTCGCTTCAAAGCTGCCGAGACAAATGATGGCTATCAATTAGAAATGTCGAGGCTTAGGAAACCTCTGGGCAGTTTGGGCTCTTCAAACATTCAATGTAATAAGCTTAAATTGCTTTTTCTTATGGAAACTTTAAGGTCTGGTTTGATTGAATATATTTATCTACAATCATGATTATATTGCATACTTAATTATTTTGTTTGGTTACATAATATAAATGTAATGTTAAATAACTAGGTAATCATTAATACATTATAAAAGGGATTAACGAATATATTTAAAATATAATGTATTTTTTATTACATTTCATCTAAGTCATACAATATACATTAAAACTCATCCATTGTATTGATCATTATAATATTGATCAAATAATTTATTGCAATAGAACATAATAAAAAACTTATCACATTACTTAATTGATTACATTACATATTTAATTACATTTCATCTAAGGTTTAATTATTAAGAGTTGTATTGATGAAATAAAATGTCAGCTCTGTCTTGATTTTATTTTTCTATAGGTAGGATGGGTTGTGGTGGTGGTTTGACTTTATTTTGGGATTGTTCTATATATATATATATATATATATATATATATATATATATATATATATATATATATATATAAATATATATTGTGTTAATAATGTAAATATAAAAAAAATATTTTATAAATAGGAGATATATATATATA
>CANYBF011599619.1:0-16178 GCA_948192965.1 Dalechampia spathulata | reverse complement strand
ATTAATCCAAAATTAGGTTTAAGAAAATTAATTTTAGTCTCTTGACGGCTGCCAAAACCCTAAAATTCGTAGGTCTAATTAAAATGCTAACCAAAATTGCCAACCCCCGTCAGAATGGAGTTCCAAAGCTTTTAAAATTTCTATCCCAGAGACATACGCGATCGTGTATCTTAACATATGCTAAACCCTAAAACATACGCGATTGCGTATCCCAACATATGCAGCGTGTCACAAACATACGCGATCGCTTATGTTTGTACATATGCGGTGGGTCCAGAACATACGCGGCGTGTGACGCCCCAAAATGGGCCAGAATTGGCCTAGAACGGCCCGAAATGATCCGAAACAACCCGGAGTGGCCCAAGGCCAACCCGAAATGATCTAGAATCATCCCGGATTTGATCTGAGTCAAGCTGGTCCAAAATTAGGGTGCGACAGCTGCTCTCATGGCTGTTTTCCTCCATCACATAAGAAGTCTTTCCATATGTCATAGGCATTACTTCCTCACGTGAGGTGTGGATTGCCTTAGAAAAATCCTTTGGTTCCATCTCTCAAAACCATCAATTACAGCTCCGTATTGAGCTTCAAAAGCTCAAGAAAAATGATATATCGGTCTCTCAATTCCTCCAAAAGGCCAAAGCCCTTTCTGATGAACTTTGAGCTATTAGAAAACCTCTATCACCTATTGAGTTTAATGCAATCATCTATCATAATATTGGATCTAAATTTCACAGCATCATCACTACCTTAAATCTTTGCATGGGACCGGTCTCCTTCTATGAACTACATGGGCAATCAGAGCCATAAGTAAATATGGTGATCAAGACTTCTCAAAGGATCATTAGAACCTCATTAAAGCCACAAGCAAATATGGCCATCTGGTTCTGTTCCTCAACCTCAAGGCAATTATCCTCATTCCCATCAGTTTCGCACCAACAATGGGCAACCTAAAATGAGTAGGCAATGGCCCTGTGGGCTTTGCAAGATTTATGGCTATCATAATCATACTACCAATATCTATCATTGTCGTTATTCATATCAGAACAATGGGCACTCTTAAACCAATCAGAATTATGAAGGTTATGCTGCTCCCTCTCAAGGTCATGCTTCTCGCCTATTCATGCCTCATGCTAACTACTCCCATGTCCAACCACCAATCCATTGGTTTCCTGACACATGGGGAAGGTGTTAATGCAAGGACCTAGTGAATTGGATGTTTACATGTTGCGTTCAACAATTAAGCAACCTATGGCAGCTCAGTTGCCAACTTCAAATGAGTGGCATATGCAGCTTGGACACCTAAGTCATCAAAAAATAAGTGCTTTAGTTAAAAATAATTTAATTTTGTATTCTTCTAATTCTTTATCTCCATGTTCAAGTTATCTATTGAGAAAGTTAGCTCATATTTCTCTTGCTTCTGTTGAACATAGGAGCAATGCTCCATTTGATATTATTCATTCATATATCTGTGGTCCTCCTCCAATTGAATCTTTTTATGGATATCACTATTTTATTTTATTCGTTGACGATTTCATACGTTTTACTTAGATTTATCTTCTCTAAAATAAAAGTGATGTTCATGACATTTTCTTAAATTTTGAAAAACTGATTAATCGATAATTTGGAGCTAAAATCAAAGCCTTTCATTCGGATTGCAGGGGAGAAAATCAAAAATTGCACAAATATTTTACCACAATAGTGGTTCAACATCGGATTGTATGTCCACACACACATGAACAAAATGGCATAACTGAATGGAAAATTTGATATTTGGTTGATACCACACTCACTTTATTAGCTCATGCCAATTTGCTTAAAAATTTTTGGAACTTTGCTTTAGAAGAGAGTTCTTTACTTATTAATATTTTACCAAGTAATGTTTTAAAGTAAAAATTGCCATTTCAATTACTTTACCAAAATAATCCAAATTATTTATCCTTTAAACCATTTGGTTGTGCTATCTTTCCTCTACTTCGTCCATATAATTCTCAAAAATTCTCTTTTCGCATCACTCCATGCATTAATTTAGGTTTAAGTTCATCCCATGCTGCATATAAGTGTTATGATAAGTCCACATGTTGCATTTATTTAGCACATTATGTCCGCATTCATGAAAAGGATTTTCCATATAGTGTTGCACCTTCCACCTCATCCGAAGTTGCTAGCATATCTCTATGGCTGTCCATTCTTAGCGTGGAGCACTCAATTCTAGCCCTTGCCTCATCACCTTCAACAGGTATTGATTCTATCTTTTCTCCTACTTCTTCTCCAAATCTCTCTTCATAATTACAGTCCCACTCTTCCTCTACTTTTTCTCTTAAAAACTCTCCCACTTTCCATTCTACATCCACACCTACTTCCCTTCTAAAAAATCCTTTAAATCAACTTCTAGCTCCTATCTCTAATCCTATTCTACCTTCTTTATTATCTTCTCCTTTAAACATTACTTCTTCATCTCCTAATTCAAAATGCCTCTCTTTACCTACATCAGATATAAATCATGGCCTTAATCTAGTTGTTAATCTAACTACCTACTCTCACTTAACTGAACAACCATCACCCACTCACCCTATTGACCTAGATCAGACTCACTCCTCTTTATATATATAACCTGACCAAGATAATTCCCAGCTTACTTTTACCCATTCTTACCATATATTTCTCAAACCTAGTACCCTTTCAAAATGCCAAGCTAATCTTGATCATGCCCATTCCTATTTTCCTTCCCTTACCACTAAACCACATATATTTGCCCAAGCAAAACCTTATAAAGAATGGCGAGCAATAATACATAATAAGATCATTGCCTTAATTGAAAACAAAACATGGTCTCTTGTTCCTCGTCCTCCCAATAAAAATATTATTGGCAACAAATGGATTTTTCGGATCAAGAGGCATCCTGATGGATAAATTGATCACTATAAGGCACGCTTGGTAGCTAAGGGCTATATACAACAGCCTGGTATTGACTATTAAGAAACATTTTCTCTAGTCATCAAGTTCACTAAGGTTCACACCATCCTTTCTATTGCTACAATGCACCAGTAACCGATAAGACAAATTGACATATCCAATGCTTTCTTGCATAGGTTTTTGGATGATGAGATATACATGGAGCAACCATAAGGCTTCACTCATTCTTCCTTTTCTAATTATGTCTGCCGCCTCTATCGTTCTCTCTATGGTCTCAAACAGGCACCTTATCAATGGTTCAAATGACTCTCTGAATTTTTGCTGAAACTTAGCTTCATTTCATCTAAGGCCAACACATCCTTATTTACTCTATATCAAGGTACTCTTAAATTTTTATTTTGGTGTATGTTGATGATATCATCCTCACTTGTTTAGACTCAACCAAACTTGACTAGTTTCTTAATTGCATCAAGGATGCTTTTCCTGTCAATGATTTTAGGCCTCTTTACTATTTTCTGGGCATTCAGGTGCATTATCTTCCTCATGGAATGTTACTTAATTAGCAAAATACTTGGATGGCCTCTTAATTGAGACTAACATGCACAAGTATACGCTGTGCTTTACTCCTATGCCCACCACTCTGAATCTTAACAAAGTTATAGGCACACTACTTGACAAACCAGAACACTACCATCAAGTTGTGGGCTCTTTTCAATATCTCACCTTAACTAGACCGAACATTGCTTTCACCATCAATAAACTTGCCTAGTTTATGTATTGCCCATCTACTGTTAACTGGCAGGCTGTCAAGTGGTTACTTCGCTATCTCAAGGGCATTAGTTCTTATAGACCCTTCCTTTCTAATACATTGGATCTTCATCTTTAATGCTTCTCTAACAGTGACTGGGCTGGCTGCCTTGATGATAAATGCTCCACTAGTGGTTATCTTGTATATCTTGGGAATAATCTTATTTCATGTCCTCCAAAAAGCAACCTATAGTTACTAGATCATCCACAGGGAGTGAATATAAGGCCTTGAAAAATGTCACTGCTGAAGCATTATGGTTAACTTCATTGATTTGTGAACTTGGTTTCTCATCTCATATTCCAATTCAATTATGGTGTGACAACATAGATGCCGTCTACTTATCTTTTAATCCTATTCTTCATAGTTAAACCAAACATGTGGAGTTGGACTATCATTTTATTCGTGAGCAGGTTCAACTTGGCAACTTGGTCATAAAATTTATCTCTTCTGCTAATCATCTTACGGATTTTTGTACAAAGCCACTTGGTTCCCAACCATTTCTATTTGTATGTGACAAGCTTCATCTTCAGTCCCTTCCGCCATTAGCTTGAAGGGGGGTGTTAGTGAATATAGTCATTCAGTTATTTTATTTTTACTGCTATAATTCTGATATCATTGTAACTTCCTTAGGACATCGTGTATACATCCTTATATAAATATCTCATTGTATAACTATTCATAATATAATAAAGTAGCAACCATTTCTCAATTTCCTTTTTAGTTCTACATTAGCGTGGCTTCACCTTCTAGGAGCATAATCATTTTGATGCCACTTGGGACACACACTACTCACACATACATGTAACTATTTATTTCATTTGATTGTTTACTAGCTTCTAAGACACATACATTCCACTTCCAAGCTATTCCCATCTAATAATCTTAATTGGTATTATACATCAATAAGCAGATTAACATGTTATAAAGGGAACTTTTTCTAGTCAGTTAGAGTTCCTTAATACTTCTTGCTATGATTAGTCAATTATACATTAATTTACCTTATATCTTATGTTAATTACAGAATATGTTATAATATATAAGTCGCATAATAAATCCTTGCACATGGCCTCAATATTTGTGAATATTAGTGCACCATACACACACATACATTTAATAAATCCATTGATACATCTCACATATATAAACCATCCCTACATATATTCCCTAAATTTGACCAGTTTAAACATAACCAATTATTCTTTCTAGCTAGTAACTATATTTATATATCAATATATATATATATATATATATATATATATATATACCAGATGAGACGTAAAGTTCCAATTTTTGATTTAACATACCTACCAAGCATAAGCATCTAAGTACCATTCATCAATAGTTTAAAGGCTTTCTTTATATTATCTATGATTATGTTCAAAGCTTTAGAGAGAATTAAGCACTCCTATTATGCCAGCACACATTTATATTTCACTTCTTCTAATTTCTTTTACGCACTCACGCTGCCTAATCTTAAACAACTTGAATGTCAATACCCACTTATTACTATGTAATCATATGCTAATTTGTAATCAAGTGGTGAGCAGCACCAATTAATTCATTTAGCTAAAGGAATATATGGCTCATGCATAATAAGTAACTCTATCTTCAAATTAAAATTTACATCCTAAGTTAGAAGACTCTTATAGAGAAAGCAATATACATATGTAATAATTTAGGTTTAAGAAACCATCAGGTGCTTAATATATATCAATAGGTTCCTTACTTAACAATTCCTTATCTCATTCACTTATAATAAACAATAGTATACATACTTTATTTATTATCAATTTATTCTTTAGATAGTAGTTTATATAATAAAATCATTTCTTATCTAAATCTTATTTCAAGATCTTAATGAAAGATTCATCTCTCTCTAGTAAGATTTATTCTTACGATAACTTGAATCCAACCAGGATAGTGTCATCAACCTTCCATCACATCCTTTAAAGGAATTTTGGTAACTAATACACATGTATATGTAACTAAACCTGGTTCTTTATCAGTAGACCACTGTATATATTAACTAGGTAATTAATTATATTGGTATAATTCACAAGGACAATGTTAATGGTAATATACATATCCTAACCTCTTCTAAACGTATTCATATATTATAGAATTCATACACTGCTTAATTTGTAACCAGCCATACTACTTACTCATAATTAACGTGTATGTGTTAATGCAAAAGAGCACAAGATTACAATTCTTAACTTAAAACATTTAACAATCACAACAACCAACTATCATATTATCAATTTAGCATATACAATAAATAATGAATTTAGTTAAGTTCTCAATTAAATTTATTTCTATTATAAAGATTAAGCAACCACTATTAAAACAACCCTAATACAAGCATATTGGTCCATTAGTTGTCTACTCATAGCATGTTCAAACTCAAGAGTCTAAATTACCTTGGATTGCATGGTTACTAATAGATTTCTCAGCAGAAACCTTCTTCAAAACTTCATTAAATGGTAGTAATAAAACAACTTGACATCTCATATCTCTCAAGTCTTCTATCATTACCTTTTTCTCTGTTTCCCTATAAAGTTCTTTTTCTTTTTATTTCTTAGCCTTCATGTCTCTTTCAAATCCTTTAAAGAAGTTTAATAGTTAATCCTAACTTACCATCTTAAGGAACCAAAATCAACCCATGCAATAAACACTTTCTTAAACGACAATCTTTGTCTCCATCCCCTCTTTACATTATTCTTTTCGTACACACACACAACACCTTTCTTCATCTAATTAACCCTATTTAAACATATTTAATCATCATGGTTAATATTTATTAGTCTTAAAATCAATTTCATGTCCCATATAACATAGTTGTATATATATATAGGTTTACTCTTATTATAAAAATCATAAGAGATTTTTAGTGTATAATTAATTGTCATCCCCTTGGAATTAATGATTAGTAATAGTTCATATTAATGCTCGACTAATTACTAATTTGTACCATAGCTAGTTTATGTCTTGGGTATAAATCTCAACCCACCATAGAGACCCGTGTAGCACTCATGTCTCCACCCCTTACAGCTTATAGCATTTATACAAAATATCCTCATAATTTAGCAATCACTTGTGTTATAGTACATATATATAACTAATGATAAACATATATCACTTAGAAACATAATTAAATCATTTAAACAAACACGAATGTAATTAAAATACCATGCATAAATTAATGCTTATTAAATATGCTATTAACACACAATTCTAATTCATCTCTTATTCTACTTAGCCTAATTCTACTAGTTTAATCAACATAGTTAATCCTTATTGATTCGGAAGAATTAAATCTACATTTACCTTTTATAGCCTATATTCTCCCATGTAACATATTATAACTAACTATTAATATATATATGTATACTAATTAATTTATACATGATAAATACTAATCATTAAAATATATTCAAGTTTGTACATCTACAAAAAAATATAACATCATCAAATAATGTAAGCTCATTTTTTTTGTTACTATCCAATTATACATCAATTTAGTTATCTTTACTTACTTATCATTTAAATTCTATTTAATCCTTTACGTTTTAACTTGTTCACCACTCAAGTCCTATGTTAATTTATTTCATAAACTAAATCACCTAGATATATGAATATTATTTAATCATTATGATTAAAATATAATTAAATGTAATTATAACCATAATTAAAATAGTGATAGTGCATACGTAGATGTGATAGATTTAGTATTTTGTAGCATAGGGTTAAGACCTATGTTTATGAACAAAATATAATTACTTTTCTATTAATTAGTTTAGTATTCTTTATGTTCTTATGTTGTTTATATTGATTATGGTGTCATACTTGTTGAAAAAGGCCTTTTAACTTGCTTGATTACCACTTGATTAGTTAATTACTTTGAAACAAGAATTAATTAAATAGAATGAACATAGGAACACCTTCAGATTGATTACCTAGACATAGGAATTAATTTGATTGGAGGCTTAAGTGTAGTAAGTGAGCTAAATCACTAAAAGTAACCTAGTAATCATGAAATTAGATGTTAGATTATCTTTATATAGGTAATTAATTCTTTGAAAGAAGAACCTTTACACAAAAACACTACCTTGATGAATTATGAATATTATTGATAATGGATTAGTTGTTTCTGCTTGTGCATGGTTTCAATCCTATACCATTGTATACTATGTATATTAAACATAGTTAATTTACTTATTTGTTACTTTGTTAGATGTTAATGAATGATTAACTTATTGTTTGCTTAAATAATCAAGGAATGAATAGCTAGTACTTAGCCACATTTAATCTCAGAGAACGATACCCTTAAGTTGTACTTGCGATTCATACTCTTGCAGTGGCGTGAGTTCAAAATAAAGAGTTATAAATTTAAAACTTGTTTAATTTGCATTTCATCGAATTAACATCAACTCAAATGCTAACAAGTTTTAAGTGCTGTTATCAGGGATCAGCTGTTTATACAGCTAATACTAGTGATTTAAGAGTAGTTGATTAATTTAGGATTTTATTTTTATTTTTATGAATTTTGTTACTGACATTTGTTCTTTCTATTTTTGAGATAGGTACTGAGTTTAACATATGAGGAGATCTCATAGTTTGGAGAACTTAGAACCAATCAACTTGAAAATAAAAAGAATATTTCATGAAAACTTAAGTGTTCAAATATATGCAATCATGATGATTTCTTAAGTTTGGGGTCAAGCTAATCACATTAAATTAACATATTTTAATGTTTTAATGTGTTGATGTTTAATTTTGATTTTAGACTTTGTTTAAATGTGTTTCCATGTTTGTTTGCTTGTATGTTTATTTGCTTATATTCAATATTTAAGATGTTTAAAATTAGCTTGATTTGTGTATTTTTATTTTTATTTTTATTTTATGTTTATGGTAGTTTGCATGTTAAAATGTTTTAGTTCATGATTGTGTTTGAGTTTCATGTTTATGCATCATTCTTTTGGATTCATGTTGTTATATGTGTTTTAGTTTTTATAGTGAATGAATTTTGCAATTTTAGCTTCATATTTAGGTTTGTAGGTGTTTAGCATTCTATATATTGGTATTCATTTTACAGATGTATTTTGCATTATCTTGCATTTATGTTTATATTTTAGCTAAGTTTACATGGTACTTATGATGATTATTATTTATATGCTTGACATGCATTATATTTCATTGCCACCCTACTTGATTTTGACTTATCCTTGATTCTTGTTATTTTTTGTTTTAACTATTGTGTTTGACATTAAGGATAATACCAAAAATTAAGTTTGAGACGACATATTATATGCATTGCATTGTATTTTATCTCATACATATGCATTTGCATTCTTGTTTCATGTATTGCATTTTATTTCATGCATTTTCATAAAAAAATTTTGATTTTTGGCTTAAATATATGCATACTACTTGAATGTTCTTTTATAAGGTGTATAAATGATAATTATATCATTAGTTGTCATTTTTCAATATCAACTTATTATTACTTAATGTGGATTGTTTTAAATACATTCTAAAAGTTAGACTTTGGTTGTGTTACCTCTTAATCATTCTCTAACTCTATATTACTCTTACTAGTGATTGCTTAAATGTTTTAACAATTTTATTTACTTATGTAAATATGAGTATGCTTTAGGCTTAAATGGATATGTTGAGTTCAATTGTTGCATCTGTCATTTATGCACATTTAAACATAGTTATATAAATATTACTTATCATGTTAAAATTAATTTATGTGTCATGTTCATTATTTTCGTATATTTAATTATGACAATGTATATGCGGTTTGCCATGCCTACATTAAAGTACTTAGGGATAAAATTTAGGATGTAAAAATGATATAAGAATTCATGTTGGTAAGGTTAATGCAGGTGCTATTTTTATGAGTTATTGAAATGTTGATTATGCAGTATTATGAATGGATAGGAAATGATAATTAAATGATATTTGCATTAATTATTCAAGGAATTTAATAGTAATAAACATGTGTGTCTTACATTAATATTATTATTAAAGGATTATTTAAGGAAATTTAAAAATGCATATATGTATATAATTATGATATAAATTTGTATTATTATAGAAATTGTGCAGACTGTTGGCGCCGAATTAACATGAGATAGCTAATAATAATTATTTGTTTTTAAAAGGGACCAACTTAACTGAAGAGAATTTGAAAAAGAGTTAAATACCGCTCTCAGTGGAAGGTGGCTTTACCTTGCTAAGTGGTAGACTAGAAATTATATATTAAATTCCTTAAGAAGATTCAAGAAAGAACTTAACCAGAGAACACCTAAACTACTTACATTCGAGAGAGAGAGTTTCAGACAGATGAAAATGCTTTAGTGAAGGCGTGACCTGTGCATGCAAATCAATTGAATTTAATATTGATTAGAGGGGATTGCTGCCGTGAAGATTATTCCCAAATCGTACAACTTGAGGTAGTTGAGAAACTTTGTTTGTGTAAGAAATAAGAACCTAACTAAGTTAAATAAGTGTATGAAGGAAGTTAGAGTTCGCCCCTATATAGAACTATATACCTATGCTAATGTGTATATATGATTATAGGAGCCGCTGCCTGCGTGAATAAGACTTATGGTTACTTGCATATGTGTTTTACAGGCTTCCAAAAGAAAAGAATAATGTATATATATATAAATTATTAGACAATTAGGAAGTTATTAAAGATGCAAGTGTCAATGTTTGTAATTGAACTATGGTGTTAGAAGCATGACAGGCCGAACTCATATTTAAATGCAAAATACAGTTAATATGTGAAATTAATGACTGGAAATTATGTAATAATAAATGAAAAGGTAACATTATTTAGTTGGATTATGAGCATGTTAGTTGTATTTGGGCGTAAGTATACCATTATGCGAGAAAACCAACTGTTAGCATGCCTGTAAACATCTTTGGCATTAGAGCTATCATGAGTATGTAAGGACACTTAGCAATCTACGTGTGAGATAGTCATATTTTAGTTAACATTAATGCATCTTAAATATAATTTTTTTTAGGCCTAAATTGTTTAAGTGTGGACCAAGAATTATTATTAATTAGGGAGCATGGCCACTCTATTTATGCGTGATAGTGAATATACTCTGACTTGTAGGCAGAGCAAATTAATGATGTGGGAACCTGGGATACATAGGTGAACATTAAGGTTGAATAACTGGACTTGAAGTGATTGTCATTGACTTGTGATTACTGTTGAATGCTGTAATAAAGGTTTGAAATTGAATGCCTGAATATGTGTATGTGGGTGTTCTAATGCATAAATGTCCAAATGGAAAACTTATGGAATTTAACGTACATGGTAAGATGAAGTGTATTGGCGTGCCTAGGGGAGTATTTAAGACGACTACAGGGCTGATGACTAGCCATTGGGCTGTTTGTACACATTCACGAATTAAATCTCAAGGTTATCAAAAGACTAGAATCTCACTCTCAATACCACCAAGTGTTTAAATGATCTCGTATATGAAATCTTACAGGATTGTGTAAGTATTAGATATGGATTAACTCTAGCATCTAAATTCCTAGTTGCCATTAGGTGCATATCATTTTGCAAATAATTTACTTAAGACCGAAGTAGCTGTAGTTTTTGTTAGTCCATAGTGAGCATGTTCGCATATTAAGAAAACTTAAACCTTGAATTCATTGTCATGACCTGATCTTCTTTGCTATATTTCATTGCGGGAGGCATGCATTGGGCTATAAAATGTAATCAAGTTGCTCACCACAATTAGAGTAGTAATCCATAAATAATTGGAACAGTTCTTATAAGATAAATTTATTAAGTACATGAGTAATCGTGGCATAGAAAGGAGTGGATTATATATGGTAGAGGTGCCTTATAATTAATTAATTAATTAACTGTAAAAAATGAGGCAAATCCTTTGCAGGTAGCTGACGTAATAATGAATGAAGTTGTTGTATATTAGTTAGCTCTTAGAATAAAAATATATATTAATTAAGTGTTGAAACTTTGCGATGTGTAAGTACATCTTAAGAAGTTAAATAGACCAAGAATATGGCTTTGTAAATCTTGTGAATTGTCCTA
Source organism: Dalechampia spathulata (assembly GCA_948192965.1). Classification (NCBI taxonomy): domain Eukaryota; kingdom Viridiplantae; phylum Streptophyta; class Magnoliopsida; order Malpighiales; family Euphorbiaceae; genus Dalechampia; species Dalechampia spathulata. The sequence goes on along the minus strand of CANYBF011599619.1, from coordinate 4,371 downwards.
AAAAAGAAAAACTTAAAGAAGTTCTTTATAAATTGAGATCTATTATGACTCATGGTAATTTATGTTTGAATTGTGTGGGACTATTTATGTACATTAGTATCAAACAAGGATATTTAAATGGTGAGGAATTAAATAACAATATGTGCACTTTTTATAATACATGAGTAACTATATACAATGACATGGGAATGTATTGGTACAGTCTGCTATAGCTAACTGAATTGAAACCTATATTTGTGCCACACTAATTTGATAAGATAACCTTACGTAGTGACTAATTTATTGTTTCCACTAAACATGGTTTAGAAAACCAATACTTAAGCCGAATATGGGGTAATTTAGGAGCAACTCACATTTAATTGTAAGAAGATAACAAGGTATAAAGCCTCATTGGATCGGTGAGTCCTTTTGTGTGCATACATGACCTCCTTTCATAGTGAAGCATGTGTATAACATAGGGAAAATAGTTTAAGCTAAGATAATAAATTCTTATATTAATATTAAAAATCTGCAATTAACGAATAAACAAATATATGTACTTATACAACTTACATGAAACAAATATGGAAAAAAAGATTAAATCAAACAAGAAACTTACATGTAAATAATTGAAGGTGGTGTTATGGTTGTGGATTAGTTTAAAACATCCTCTTTATATGGAAGTTATCAATTGGAAATTCAAATTGTTAGCTTTAATTAAATAGATTGAATATGTATATCATAGGTACATAGGATAGAGGAAACATGGCTCATGCCTGATAAACTGACAAAGGCAAGGATAAAATAGATTCATGCTTATTTACTATTAATACTACCAATGGATTTGACAAACAAATAAAAGTCTAATTAGAGATGAATTCTTTATGACGAGATTATAGGTTCATCATTTAATTATTACTCATTGAATATTTGATGATTCGATCTTGAAAGGTGATTATAAAGGGATGAAATGAGAGTTATCCCATAGGTTAGTTATGATTGTGAGAGAGTAAAAAAAAATGTCTATGAACATATTGATTGATAAACATATATTAAGTTTGATTTAAGATTCTTATGGGGAAAAATAGTTTCTTTGGTATATACATTATGATGTTGGGTACATGATATACTTTAGGTTTGTGCCTATTAACTATTGATTACAAATAATATATATATATATATATATATATATATATATATATATATATATATATATATATATAAATAAAGGGAAAATGATGATGATTTATTATGTGAAATACGATAGTTATATTATATTAGTGTGATTGTTTTAATTATGTTGTACTTATTCATTTCCAATTCTATAAATACTGAAAAAACAGGTACATAGAGACATGTATAAGGTTACGTATATAGGGAAAATATTCCTGACTTATGATTTGACTATCAATTATTCATAATTTAATAATATATTTAGAAATGGGATTCTATGAAGTTCGAATATATTGCTTATACCTATAAAGAGTTATACAAGCCTAACAAACTTATTAGGTTGTTATACGAATGAATGATACATTTAATTAGAATCATCATTTTTATTTTATTTATATGTCAATAATTGGAGGTGATATATAAATATATTATAAAAGGATATTAATAGTGTCACATCCTCATTTTAGCACACACTGTTATGATGGTATTATTGATGTGCTTTACTTATATATGATTTTTAATCAGGATGATGACATAAATTTATACGATATGTGAATGTGATAAAAAAAATAAATAATGTATTATTGATACGTGTTATGATGATAAGACGATAATTACATGGATGTATCATCAAAATGATAATTGCATGGATATGATGTCGATGATAATTGATGGATATGATATCAAGTATGCTTAAAATAATTAAGCATGATTAATTATTTGTATGATATGTATGTAATGTATGTGTATATATAAATGTATATACGATTTTTTTTATTAGAGTGTATAAATAGGTAATGTATTAGTGTATGTATTATATTTAAGTAATAAAATAATGTAGAGGGATGATGTAAGATGATGTAATATATAAAAGAGATTAAAAAGAAAATTATAAAGGATATTATGAATTATTAATTTGAGTAAATAAGAATATAATTAAATAAATGGACATTTTGAGTTAGTGGATATTTGAGAAAATGTATTTTATTAAGTATGGAGGAATGTGTTAGTGGAAGATTATTATATTAGGTGTATTGGTAGTTGTAAAAGTGATATGGGTAATTGTAAAAGGTGGTATGGGTATTTGTGATAGTGGAAGGAGAGAAAATATAAAATATTATAGTTTAATAGTTACTGGGAAAAGATGGAAGGGATTATTTTATTAAATAATGTATATTGGAGTATATTTAAGGTATAATAATACGCATGAAAGGGTTGTGATTGGTGGAATTTGAAATATATATGTACAATTATACATATAGGAGTGTTTAAAGAGGAGATATTATGGTGTATGAGGGTACATATGGCTTAAGATGCATCCGCCCTACCTATACACCACTCTCCATACGATTTTACTTTCATATATCCAACATAACGCACATTTTCCTCTCATTTTTACATTGACCGAATACTCTCCACTCATTCCCTCTTATAAACTCTTCTTTTATTCATCTTCGTCAAGCTCTTTCTTCATTTTTTTCTTAAGAAAACCGTAACGTGCATCTGTATAATCTTCTTTTCTCTTCAAAACCTTAAGTTTAAAGCAAATATTATATGCATGGAGTAAGTCTAAGTCAAGATATTTTCATTCTACCTTGACCTTATAAGAGGTTGAAGCATATTCAACCAAGGAGCCAAAGTTCTACATCTTTTCTTACTTCTTTCACCTTATTTTTCAGGTTTGAAGCTAGAACTACATATTATCTTCAAGTTAAAGCCAAATATCTCTTGTTTTCTTTCTTTTAAAAGGATGATCGAAGCTTCTGATTCAAGTTCTTTTAATATAAGCCTAAAATCATAAAGATCCTTAAGTTTTTATGAAAAATTGAAACCTTATTGATGTTAAACTTCATTTTTTATGTCCGATCTAACTTCTAAGTACATGCATGTGTATAGATCAAGCTTAAAGGAGTCAAGGTGTAAAGATCCATTTAGATCCATTGCTAAATCAAAAGGAGATCAAGTTTTAGTATGGATTTATGTTGTTTGACTTAAGGTGAGTATTGGTAAGTATGGATGGGTGATAGATCTTAAAGATCTATGATTTTTGGTATGGTTCATGCCTTGGCCGAATAGTATCTTTGTTAAATATATAGTTTTAGTTATTGATTTGAAGTATATGATGATTAGTGATGTAAAAGAGATGGAATAAAGTGGTTTGATATTGTGTAGGTGTGTGTGAGTGTTGGTATTCTTGCCTTAGCCGAATCATATGGAAGTAAAATCTTAAAGGGTGGTAAGATTAAAACATGATTTAAAGGAATTCGATAAAAATAGAAGATAATCATTTAAGAAGATTACAGAACTTAAGTAATAAAATGAGTAAATTTGATGATCTATGGTTTAATCTTCATATTAAGTTAATATGGTAAAAGTTATAGAAATATGATTATGATTAAGTATGGTTTAAGATTTAATATTGAGGTTGTTTATGATTTTGAGTTTAAATGATTTAATTTAGAGGAACATAATTTAAGGTGATTAATGGCTTAATGTTAAGCTTAATATTAATGGAAACTTAAAGTTAAAATTTAAGTCATTTGATGTATTTAAGAAGAAGCATATGGCATGTTAATAAATTGGACATAAAATAGAAGCTTCTTAATGTTATGAAAATAAGTATACGGTTTATTAGTGGAAATGGAAATTAAGGTATAAGTTTTAAATGTTAAGGGGATGAATATTGTGATATGCGGCTATGATAATGATAAGGGCTTAATTGATTAATAAATTAAGTATATTAAGTGTTATTTGAAGGCTTTAATGAGGTGATTAATAAATGGTAAGAAGTGGTTTAATTAAGATTTATATATGTTGATTAAAATGAATGATATAAGTGAAGTATGACATGAAGTTTGTGGTAATCTTATATTGAGAATTAAAAAGGTTATTAAGTTAAGAATGATAAGTGATATAAGAAGTTTAATGAATTAATTCATAAATGGTATAAAGTGTTTATATTGATTGGACTTTTATTAACTAAATGAGGTGTTAAAGTGAATTGGTAATTAAATGATGATATATTGATTTATGGGTATTTTAATTAAATAAATGATTTGAATATTCTAATGAATAAAATAAGGATTAGTGGTATGGTTAGTGGAAGTGGTTAAATGAATTATTAAGTGAGTGTGTGATATAAGGTTATACATATAAAAATGGATATTGGTATGTATATTTAAAAAGGCATATGAATATTAAATTAAGTTTACTGTTTTA
>CANYBF011598366.1:0-18439 GCA_948192965.1 Dalechampia spathulata | reverse complement strand
CTCTCATTGGGTTTTGTATCTTTCTTGGAGGAGCACTTGTTTCCTAGAAAATAAAAAAGCAGACAACTATGAGTAGATCTTCTGTAGAAGTAGAATATATAACAATGGTTAAAATGGTATGTGAAATTAAATGGCTTACTTGATGAAAGATTTACAGATTACACTAGATTTTCCTATAACGTTATATTATGATAATAAGATGATGATTCACATAGCAGAAAATCCGGTATTTCATGAGTGGATAAAAAATGTTGAAGTTGATTGTTATGTAGTAAGGAATAGTTTGAATGAAGGGTTAATCATTGTTATGCATGTGAGTTCAGAAGCATAAGTAGTAGATCTATTTACAAAGTCATTAATAGTAAAATAGTTTTGTAAGTTACTGAACAAGATGAAACCTGATTTTTCTCAATCGCTTTTGACTTATGGGGGGTGTGAAGAAGAGATAGAAATTGATGGAGAAATAGGAAAGTCAAGAGGCATGATAGAACAAGTTGAGAATAACAAATACAAAAACAACAGTGTTTTAGTAAAATAAGAATGATAACATTTTGTATTAGGAAGGATCTAGATTTTCTTTTACACGTGTATATTATGGTTTGTTACAACAAACATGTATTCTAGATATGTACATGCTTATATATATAGTAGAGGTAGCTATGTAAAAGTATAATAGAAAATTCTAATAAAAATACAGAAAGATTTCTTTCAATTCTCTCGTAATTTTTTTCACTTTCATTTGTTTTGTTTATTTATTTATTGATCCACTTGCTCACCCACTATCACACCTTACCCCTCTTATAAGGCATGATATGCTCCCGTAATATACTTAATAGATTCTACTCTGACATCAAAATTTGCTAAACATATTACAAGGGATAGTAAAAACAAAATCAGATGACCTGGTGAATAGTGACTCATGAATAATACTCAATGAATAGTAACTTATAAATAGTACTTTTGGGTATAGTACTCGTGACAAAACATAAATTAATTGCATAATGATAAAAAAAATCAACATTCCATAACTTTTATAAATTTAAAAGACTCCAAACAATAAAAACATTTATTAACAGCAATGGTATAGAAATTTTGATCATGTTTTCAGTCGTGAAAATGAGGGAATTTTAAATTTTTACCGTCACTTAATAAAAGCTATCGAAATGAAAATTCATGAAATTCAACTAAATTCATGCATAAGTAAATAGTTTTAAGGTAACGAACAAATTAAAAACCCAAACTCATTTATGTATATGCATACATTTCATACATATGTTAAATATGTAAACAATGTACTTTATCTTTGGGTATTTTATGTAGTTGCATTTATGTAGTTGCATACTTACATCGTATTTAATATGATCACACATACTAAAATAGCTACCTAAGCATTTTGCTCTATAGCTTCAACTTATTAGGTGCAAATCTCGCCTAGTCTTTATTTTTATCACTGCTATGATCTATGTTCATAAAAAGGAACGTTGAGTATAAACTCAGTGGTGAACAATAAACGAAAATAAAATAATAATAATATGAAGTGAACATCATTAAAAACATGATCAAATACCTTTTCCATCAAACAAATAAAGATTTACTAAAAGATAACATTTTTAAGTAATAAAATGATCGCATATCATATTAACATTGATATCACCATATAAAATAACATCTAACAAGATAGAAAACAAATAAAATAATATAGTAAATTGGAACCAAATCATATAATCTCAATTATGTTTATATCATTATTATCATCCGTTAGATCCTCTAATTCTATCACAAGTTACAAGAAACTTGTAGCTTAGATGGGAGACGGGTCTCAATCCCATCCCTAGGTGATAATATACTATAGTATGCACACTTTTCATTAGGGAGGAACCAAATATCTCAACCTTCAACCCAATAAGGAATATCTCATCATCAACTATCTATCTCATAATTAACTGTCTCTTACCGGTTATAAAATATAATTCTTTTTCAAAAATTCTCATAAATTATACATCAAGTAAGGTGATATCATATAAAATAAAATAAAAAAATAATTATTCAAATAAAATAAATTTTTCATATAAAAGAATCTTTAAGCAATACAAATATCAATTCTGTAATCTGTCGTAGAAAATAGACAATTAAATAATTATTTCACATAGAATCATTTTTAAAACAAATACATTTTATGTTTGTTGTGCACAAACCTCAAATAGATTTTTCCTCTCATTCCTTTCCTTTTCCTAAATTCTCCATGTTAACTCCTTTAGCTGTATTCACAGAATAGTGACAGAACTATCAAAATAAGCTTAAAACTTAATCTTTTCAACTGCTGTTAAAATTACAAAGGAACCAAAATTCCCTTTTCACTTCCAAATCATTTCCAGCATCATTATAAATCAAACTTCCATACTAAACACACTTAACACCTCTTTTATATTTCATTAGACTTTTCTTCCAAATTATAGAATTTCGACGAAAATCCGACAGAATTTCGTCTGTAATTTGGATATTCCAAAATCAAATCTTCCAAATCTTTAAATCCACATGCAGAAAACATAATTCCATTCCTCCAAAACATCATTTCCACAACTCCAAATCAACATCCATCATAATACACAATATATTACACAATTCTCAACATTTATACACAATCTATAATAATTTTCACATTTAATATCCAATCCACCTAAAATGTTACACTCTATTCATCAAATATCATACATTTCCAATCATTATAACACATTTCCCTCATCGTACACATTCAATCACAATAATTGCTTCATGGATAAAAAATAACTACATATCCCTATCTTCATTCTCATTGATTTTCTTTGAATTTTATTCACTTCTAACACCTTAAACCATCATTTTCCATCCTAATCCATATTCAAATACACTCATTTCACAATAAACTCAATACTTTCATACCATTCCTTCTTTAGCCGAATAGATTAATATTTATGCTTACCATTTCACTTAAATGCTTTCATATTTTTTATTAAAATCATTAATTTTATCACATTATCTTTCATTTTCATGCATTTAATCAAATTAAAACCACTCTTCCTTAAGCTTTCACTCTTGGCCAAATTCTTTAATGCTTATTCAAGGCATATTACTCCATTTTAATTCATTCCAAAGCTTAAATAACAATAAATACATGTTATTCTACCTTATTCTACCTTAAAATCAACTTAAATCATCACCTTTCAAGAAACCCCAAAAAATTCCTAATCTTTTCTTTACTTCCACCAACTTAATCCACCACTTTCTCAAGGTAAAACTTATATTAAATGATAGAGAATCAAAAATTACATCTTTTTCTATGAAAATCTTTTAAAAAAATCATGAAAGATTTATTTTCTTCTTCCTTTCTCCTTCCCCTTTGATTTTTGACTTCCTCCCTTATTTCCTCTTTATTTCTTATTTGATTAATAAATATAAGACTTAAAGTTGGTAAAAATACCACTTTAGTTTTTAAATTTTAAAGGAATTACACTTTAACTCCTAAACTGTCAATTTTACCAAATAAGTCCCTCCATAAACTTTAATATATGATAATAGATCCCTTGAATTTAATTACTAGCAATTAAGTCATTAAAATTGGCCTTTCCAGGATTGCCTTTACCAATTTTGTAAAATTCAAACTTTACCCTTCAACTTTTCCAATAATACCAAATGTGTCCTATTCGATATACTTAACTATATTTCAATCCCAAACACCTCCAAATAGCTTAATAGAATCCTCAATTTACTCCGGATAAGATTCCATAGCGTAAATCATCTAAAATAGCTTACATGATTGAAAATCGCACGTTTCCCGGGAGGTCACCCATCCTCCCCACTTAAGCACATTTAACTTTAATACTTTTAATTCGTATATAAAATTCATTTTTTATTCCAAATGTTATTCTATTCTACTATATTCTTTGTCTTGAATGCGTTATATTCAGTCTCCGTGATTGACCCGATTATGCTTATGTAAGTTAAGATAAGCTTAAATCCAAAGTTCTCAAAATTTACATTTATGCCATTAGTTCATTTCTTAAGAATTTATATACACATTCTTCTAGCCCCTTATTTACGGTGTAACACCCACTCCCTCTATATGTAGGATTTTTTGAAATGTTTATTAATTTTTCTTTTAAATATTTATCAAATTTTACTTTTCACTTACGTATATTATATATTTAATTTATTTTTATATTCATTATATATATGTTTACATACATAAAATAATTTTTGAATATTTTATCTCTTAAATATATTTATTTTTTGACTTATACATACATTCATATACATACACACACATATACACACATTTATTAATAATGGTTTAAGTTTAATATTTTAAAAAAATTAAAATCAATGGATTAGTTTTCTTAATGCTAATAGATTGGTTAACTGATCCATAAACAACCTTATTCCAAATTAGTAGTACTATAAGTAATTTATCTAAAATAATAAATTTCATTTAATTTGGATACTCGTTAATCAAGTTATATACAATTTATTAGAACAATCTAAGAATTAAAAATTTAAGATAGATTAGGATTAGTCTAAATTGACTTTTGTTCCAGGTATGAAAGTTTTAGATTTTGAAAAAAATTGGGATAGCTTAAAAAGTGACTCAAAATTACACATAAAAATTGCCAAACTAGAGTTCATGTTAGGAAGATATATCTCTTGGAAATGAGGATGTTTAGAATTTTCCATTTAAAAATAACCAACTATATAATCTAATCAACATATATATTAATAAAGCCATATTCAAATTGTACAAGTTACATACAATAAATCATAAGGAAGTATATGTAAACAAAATATGAAAGTTCTATAGATTTAAGCCCTCCATGTAATCTCACCCAACGATTCAGCTCGTAATCATTGACATTGGGATCATAAGTCTTAGCATGAGCAGCAATGGTTAACCTTATCATTTAGCTTAAGTAACAAACTTTTAATCATTTATGTTAAGATGACAAGTCTTAGCATGAATATCAACCAAGGATCTGAAACTTTAAACATAAACTTTGGTAAAGTTTAAGCCTTAGCATGAGTGCCAATAGTCGACCAGCATCAACCAACATCAATAAGCTTCCAATCATCAACGTTGGGATTATAAGCCTTAGCTTGACTAATAATGGTCAGCTTGACATCAACCCAAGCAAGGAGTTCCCACTCAATAATAGAAAATTCTAAGCCTTAAATGTTTCTTATGTTTGATACATATGAAACTTGCAACACATGCTACATTAATCCCAACATATTGAAAACTCCAATACATGGGGAACTTTAACAAACCATTAGGAATTAATTTTTTGTTCTATAAATACTTGACAAGTGTTTCAAATAAAAAGGAAGAAAAAATTGAAAACCATGTTATAACTCTACCAAAATATTACTAGAAACTTAACCAATCACTTACACTATTATATCCTTTTTTTTGTAAGCTTAACCTTATATAATTATTATTTATAGTACTTACATTAAAATCATGTAAGTTTGATAATTATTTATTGGTATGGATTATTATCCATATGAGTATAAGTATAGATTATGAATAATTAATAATATAATGACATAAAAATAATTAAAATGATGATAAAGTCATGGGTAATAAATTATGGCATAGGAAGTTAGGAGGTGAACATAAATAAGTGTGCTATTTAAATAAACACAATGGGTTGGTCAATAAGAAGTATTGATTGACTAAAATGGAAATTATAGGAAAAAGGATAGAAGTGGAGTGTTAATTATGGTAAAAAGTGATATAAGGTAATAAATGGACAATTCTTATCGCTTAACATATGGTTATTGTGTTCAAGGCTAAAGCAATGGATTGTTCACTTAATAATCCATATTATTGCCTTAAGTTAAGAAGGTATAAATTTGAGGGAGGCTTGGAACATTTGACATACATAACCTAAGACCATTTGAAATAGAGAATTAAATGAGGAAAATTTGAACTCTAAATGGAAGGAAACTATAAAGAAAGGATTGAGTTTAATCCAACTTGATTTAAAGGTAAGATCAATAAGCTAATTAATATGTCAAAGCTTGTTTAATTAAGTACCAGTTAATGAATTTATAGAGAGAATTAGAGATTAATTGTTAGTTATTTAGATTTATGTGTAGATATTAATTTGAGCATAATTCTAAAGTTGTATTAATTACTAGAATGAATCAATATATGGATTTATATATGTTCAACCTTGAATATAAGGATGTCACATCCATTATTTTGCATAATTATTACGCTTACATGATTATTACTTATCATGATGAATTAATTTATGCACATTCATAATTGCTTATGAATGATGTAAAATAATTTGGATGATCATAAAGTTAATGGAAATGAGTTGTCGTATAACAATAGAAATATAATGAAAAGAAACATATGATTATTAAGTAAATTAGAAGTATATTATGCATAAATAAAAATAAAATTTAGTTGATGATTACATAGAATTAAAGAGGATAATTAATTAGAAATGTTGCATGATTGGGATCCTCAAGATTTTTAGAATAATATCCAAGTTTATATAGTATAAAACATCGTACGAAAGAGCCATGAATATAGTTATAGTTAACATATAAATAGTTAGGTAGATTATTTCCTTATTAAAGAATATTAAGCTTTTAAAAAATAGAAAATTGTTAATTATGCATGAGAGTCAACATAGTTGCCACATTAGCAAGTATATGTGTTTTGTTTATATACACATATATATTTATATATTCGAGGTAAAATTTGTTTAATTAGGTGGAGTCTTGGTTGGTCAAAAGTAAGCCATATATTGACTTTTATGGTTGAATTAGGATAAAAGAATACTCAAGTAGAGAATACATAAAGAAGAATTAAAGACTGAGGCATATAAGACAAAGGTTGGTGTCATGCCTTCCACAGTGTATCATGCTCCCATAGTGTGGTTACCAACTTCTTAAAGATTAGAAAATTAATAATCATCCTACAATAGATTCAAATAATTAACCTATTAAATGTAGTATAATTTTTTTAAATGATGTGAAACACGTATAATGATATACCACTTGTGAGATTCTGTAAACCCGTATAGTGGGATAATATCATAAGTCAAGCATCTATGCTTTCATATATTTAAATAGTAAAGACATGCAAACATTACTTCATTGTTTTAAGGACATCCCTGGTGGTATCATTATATTTACATCATAAGATATAAAATATAGCAGTTTATATATTACAACTATTTTTACTGCCAACAATACAAAAAGAGTAAGCTGTAAGAAAACTAAGGAGTAGGAGTCTGCCGTGGAGTCCGAGTCCTCTACCCAAAATCACTATCTCAGGAACCTGCTACTGATACTGCTATATCCTAAGCTCTCCTGTATTACTAGTGCCTGTGTTCATCAATTGAAAAACGCTGAGTATAAAACTCAGTGGTGCCAATAAAATGAATAATCATAAACAACATAATATTCACATAATATCATAGAATCATCGTTTCTAATATAATCAAGCATTCAGTAAAAATTTCCATTCAAAAATAAAATATGCTATTAGCCAAATAATATTATCACCTGTAACCACTTTTGCTGTTTACTTGCAAACTTTATTACATAACCATCATTCGTTCACAACCATTCATAGTGTAATAACAGTTATAACATTTCAAACGTTATTTCATCGTTAAATGTTAAATGTGATAAAATATGCTTTTAAGAATGCAATTTATGAATTGCACACTTCCTCTGCTTTTCCTTTGCCATTTTCATTTCATTGGGTCCCTTTTTCAATTGTGCACATTTCTATATTAGGTTTTTTCATTTCAATGGTTCAACAAACAGGAACCCATTTCATCTCCATTCGATTTCCCATAAAAATCCATTTTATAGCCCAGTACACTTTTATTATACGTTTTCTCACTTTCGCTCATTTTCCTCCTTCCTTATTTCTCCATGATATGCCATGTTATACTTGATATGATGATAAATTCATGATTATGAAATAATGAATGTGTATGATATAATGTTATGAACAATCATTTAATGACATTGAATTATATTATAAATGACGTTCTTTTATATATCATTTAATGATCAAGGGATACTAGCACAGACCTGCGATAGCTTTCCCTTTGTCTAACCTGTTTGGTGGTTTACGTTGACTGTCCTCTGAACCACCTAAATCATAATACAATGTCCGTATTTAATAAAAAGATTGAATACAATCCTTAATCATTCATAATTTACATTTATGTAATCATTTTATAGTTTATATGTATACACCACTGTATAACAATCATTTACACATATCAAGTCAATTCACATATCATAATATGATATCAAATAAAAAAATTATAATAGCATCCAAAAATACAATCACTATTCATATTAATTATCGTGTTACACAAACCAAAATATAAACTATACAATATCAAAACAATATAATCTTTATGTTATTGAAAACTAGATTTTATAAGCTTTTAAACAGTATATCATACGTATAGAAATCCATTTTCTTAAATAAATAATACATGTGTTACTTGAAAATCTTATATAAGACTATTTTTTAGTAAATTCCAAAAAATCAATTTATTGTTTTCCTTTATTATTAAATAAAAAAATCTCATTGAATCTAAATAAAATTGATATCGTAATAAAGTAGATTTAAAAAAGCTTTTTAATGATATATTATACGTATATTAATTCATTTATTAAAATAGTTAATTAAAGTAGTTAATTTGAAAATTCATTTAAATTATTTTCTTTTTAATCTTTAAGAATTTGCCTCTTTTAAATTCATTTTCCATGAATGATTTAAATTCCAAATTAAATAAATTTGGTATATTATAAAATAGGCTTAATAAACTTTAAGTTAATATATAATATGCTTATAAAATTTGTAACATCCTCATTTATACCTCCATGATAAATGAACACATATTTTATGTCTACTTGATCATGCTCAATTGATTAGTGTAGGGAAAGCATGAATGAGATGTAATGTATGGATGATTTAATATAAGATATGGGAATGAATGGTACTATGGGTAAAGGAATGATATATAGAATGAAACTGATTGAGAAAGAAGTGAAAAAAAAGAAAAGAAATGAGTAAAGAAGCAAAAATGCATTAAAGGTGCAAATCGATTATACTTTTATTGAATGCTATGGATGAAGAGTGATATTACTATATGATAAATTATAGTTTAAGATGGGTAAGTAAAGTGAGAAATAATGGTAGGTTAAATGGTAAGCTAGGATATAAAAGAATTACATGAATAATTAAGGTTATAATTGGAAATTAAAAATTATGTAGGACTTATGTTCATATTATCTTAAATGAGTGTAAGTGGAATATTATGTAAGCATTATGTGTAATATTATGTAAGAATGTTATTATAATTGATAAGGAGGAGAGGAATTAAGATTATATAAGGAAGTAGCAGTAGTAGTATAATAATAATAATAATAAGACTTATTAAAGAGGAAGTAAGTTAGGTTTTATCCCTTCCTCCCAAATCATACGGTTTCTTCTTCTCCTTCTCTTTCCCTTCTAACTTCAAAGAAACAAACATCCAAGGTAAGATCATAAGTAAGTTTAAACTTCTATACCTCTTTTACATTATATAAGCTTTATATATGTCTTCTTACATGCTTCTTAAAGATGTGACTTTTTGTAAGATTTATGGTGATTGAGTATAGATGGAGGAATTGGATTAAAAGATGAAAGAATTAGAAAGTTGAAGTGTTAGATTTGATGTTATGTATAATTAAATGAATTTCTATTTTGATGGATGATTGAACTTTAATTTATGTTAAATTAATATTTTGAGTAAGTTTTAGAGGTGAGTTTAAGATGATTTGGTTATGATAATGGGTTAGGAAGCTTAAGGAAACAATTGAAGGTGTTTTAGGTGTTTAAAAAAAATGAAGGCAGCAACATACTCGAGTCGAGTATGGTTCCACTCGAGTCGAGTATGGTTCAACTCGAGTCGAGTATGGTTCAACTCGAGTCAAGTATGGTTCAACTTGAGTCGAGTATGGTTCAACTCGAGTCAAGTTGGATGTTGTAAATATGACCCATATAGTCAGCAGCAAACTCAAGTTAAGTATGGTTCAACTTGAGTTGAGTTAGATGTTGGGAAAAAGAGACCCATAAAGATAGTAACAAACTTAAGTTGAGTATAGGTCCACTTGAGTTGAGTAAACTACTGGAAAAGAAAAATAAGTAAAAACCATAAAATGCAGCAGTGTGCTCAAGTCGAGTATAATGATACTCAAGTTGAGTATACCTGTAGAAATGAATTAAAGGTGATAGAAAAATGGGTAGCAATGAGAGTACATATGAACTATAATGATGAAGTAATGTGGTAAACTGGTTAATACGAATTGTGTAAATGCTTGAATAATAACATGCCTTGTATGTTTGGCACCTTGATGAATACATGTTCCTAGCTTCTAAACTTAAAGCTATGCATACTTAAACCTCATTGCTATATCCTATACATATGTATACATACTTGGAGGTATATAATGACCTTAATGCATTATGTTTAAAACATGAATACTAAGTGCTTTATACATGCCCAATAAATCAAATATATGTCTTACATGCTATTATGCCTAAGTAGGACAAATATGGGTACTTGAACATGAACATATGTATGAGTTAAGGCATGTATGAGATTATTAGCATATATTATCAAAAGGAAACCAATGGTACTTACATACATTCATGTAAGCAATATTGACCTATACAAGCATAATGTGGAATGAAATGCAAGAATATACATATGAATGCTATATGTTACATGATTTATTTCTATGAAATAAAAGTATGATATCTTAATTTGGTTAAATCCTTTGATAGTGTTATAGATCTTATTCTTAAATGGTTGAATGATAATGTTGCCATATACATCACTAAAGGGACAAAGGTAGCATTATTTCATTATTGATACAATAGAATCACGAAAACAGGTTTGTGCTATTTATTAGCTGATTCCTTATTAGTGGATTGGTGGGTAAGTTATTAACTTACTTTGATTGTAACATGTAGTAACATGTTCTATATGATATTTTTACTATACTATGAACATGAATGATCAATGTTAAATTAAAGTGATTGCCAAAGAGTATAATTTACATTATATGATATCACGACCTATTTAATAAGGTCGATAATAAAAGTATCATGACTATAGAGAATTTTTATGATGTTTATCTTCAATTATGATGTTGTTATGTTACAATGATGAATGATGGCTAATATATTAAGAATAATTACTAACGGATATAGATCATGTATTATGATATCATGATCATCATTATATTCAATGTTATTGAATTATATAAGTAGGAAGGCATATTTATGAAATAACATAAAGAAGTTGTAAGATGGAAAAGGACAAGAATGAGATGTTCTAAGGGTACTAAAAGTATCAGTATATAGGATCCAATATCATAAATGTATCAGAGACTAAAATATAATTATAAGATAATAATGTACGAGTTATTATATCTATAGTTTATAGTTATATTAAATGTGGTATCTTATATATGATGTGCCATAATTTATAGAGAATAGTTAATAATGAATTATAGCTGATGGGTTATTATATCATGACTATTAATCAAGGTCAAAGAGCAATGTTTTAATATACTTGTGTTATGATATGATCCTCATTATATTATATGGGTTATTATATTTTCATGCTTACAAACAGTTAATGATTTATAATAATATACAAACAGAACTGATAATTCATATTCTTTATTATTTTATGACTTATTTATGGCAGGATTACATAACAAAAATAAAGTATGATATTTCATAATGATTATACGATATGCTTATATTACAGAGGACATAAAATACAGTTATTTAAGCTTATACTCATAGACAACAATGTTATGTTGGAAGTATGATGTTATTCATTGATGGTATTTATATGATAATTATTTATAGAGATATACAAATAGAGATAATGATTATGTTGCTTAATATACTCTGAATTGCTAATGATAAGAATATATGATAGAGTTTAAAGTATGACACTTTAAAGTATAGAGTTTAAAGTATGACACTTTAAAGTACTTACATGATTTAATGATATCATGAAAACAATGATAATGAAAGCTATTGGCCTATATTAAAATAAAATAGTATACATATTATGAAACTTGTATTTTTCATAGTTATACATGAAAGGTTATAAGTTTCAATGGATACATGTGATGATGTATCATAATAGACGAGCTGTTATAGAATTCTAGTAAATGTTTTATAATGTTATGGATCAACTGTATTTATAAATGATAATTACATGCATAAGTTATTGGATAATACTATTCTTGAATGATTATATTATGATGTAATTGTGATTATGATTAAGATCAACTGATGCTACAATTAATTGATATCATGAAAGATATAATGAAAAATGTTATTGGTTTATATTTACCATGCTTCATGATTATAACACCACTGAGTGAAATACTCAACATTCATCATTTGATGGATGCAGATTTAGCAAAGGATTGGAATTAGATGGATCCCATGACACCAGTTCAGCAGGATTCCCTTTGATGGTAAGGACTTGGAACAGTTTAATGTTTTTCTATATAGTAATATTATGCAATTAAAGTAATGTATTAAGGCAGTAAACACGTGTATGTGATATGAGTTTTATTATTCTTAAATATTTTACTTCAGATACAATATATAGTATGAATTTTACATATATTAACTTATAAGAAATAAACCTTGTATGCTTTTCAGTTACATGCATATAAAGTTTTACAAAGATAGAGTTTGTTTTAAAAGTAAAGTAAAAGATTAAAAAAATTTACATCCCTTGTAGGATAATTCCATTTGACTTGGAGACTATTCATTATTCTACGGGAGCATGTTTCACCGTGAACGGGTGTGATAAAATTACTTATTAAAATACCCAATTGACATGCATAAGTTAACTATTACATAACCGCATCATACATTCACCATAAGAACAATCTATTTTTCTCATTCATTTTGATCAATCAATTCATTTTCAAACAGAGCAATTTCTGTTCCATAAGGAAGTAGGTTCATAGATCTTTCTAACCATATATTATACACCCATAAAATTTCTCATTAAGTCTGGTAAAATAAGCATCTAAACCAGTTGCTGCCTTGCTATTTCTAATGGAATATCTCACCTTTCAAGCACTTTTAAGATATGTAAAAGGTTTTAAACAGAACAAATTTAGATTCATAACAAAGTAGGTTTAAAAACCTTTTCAAAGACCCATTATATGCTTAAAAATTCAATCATTCAAGTCCTCAATTAATAAGTTACCGCAAGCCATCTTACCTCCTTCAAACAAGTAATATGTAGTGTAAATAGATGTTAACCATCATGTGTCGCACCTATTATTCCAATTAATAAGCATGCTCAAAACCATATATTACCATATACATTCTGTCTTAACCATGGTACTCAATTTATTTGTATTCTTAGATATTTATCATATGGATTCATGCATACATATCCAAAGTATCATAACACATACATTACATATACATACACATTCGAAGATCTCAATACACAAGCATATACACATTCGAAGGTCTTAATGCACAAAGTACCAACATAATAGTCATAACTCACTTCCAAAACAAATAGCTTTATAATAGTTCTATAAAGCAAATAACCAAGTGAATCACTCGGCAGCAACATCCCCTTTCCTCAACATCACAAAAATGAGGGGATCCGCACACACACACACTACAGCCATAAATTCATTTCCATTTCACAAACAACCTTACAAAATTCAACATAACATATACACAAAGAAAAACCTCAACAACAACTTTCCTTAATGCTAAATATGCAAAGAGATCCATACAACAATATTCAATCATAAATTACAAATAAAGGTTTGAACCAATATGAACCAAAGAAGAAAAAGAAGAAGGAGAAGATGATACTATGCAAGAAGCTTCCCACCTTACAATCGTTGGTCTTTGATAACTTCATATATGCTTGATCTTCTAAAGCTTGAATGTAAGGATGGATCACATATGCATGAGGAATCAAGTAAGGATCGATTAAAGAAACTAGATGAGAAGAAGAGAGGATAGGGTGTTATGGTGAGGGTTAGAAAATGAAAAGGAAAAGGGAAAGTGAGTGCATCAGTTGCTTCCAAGTCTTCTAATGTTTATTTAGTGGAATGAATTCCACCGCTACCCCCATGCACACATACATACAACCAAAGCACACACTTCCACTAATTTAACATATAATAATAATAATAATAATAATAATAATAATAATAATAATAATAATAATAAATATAATAATATAATATGGTAAAATAAAATATCTTTCATTTATACGACACATACGTAATACAAACATATTTTTATACATATTTAAATATTATTTTAACTTCTTATATTTATATATACATACATTCAATCATTATTTAAAATAATATACATAAGCCCATAATATATGCACTTATTCATATACAATTACACGTACACTCACACATGTAATCAAATTTATTAATCAAGCACACACACATATATATATGTTAAATATTCTTTAAAAATCCATATACATAACATGTATAAATAAAAATAATATTCACACATAGGCAAATACCCACATAATTACTAACTCTCAATCTCAACGTTATACCCATTTTACGATCATCTCCTTCACTATTTAATAATTTCACCAATTATTATCATATCACTATCAATTAATATGTCATTCACTTTCCATATCATTTGCACATATTGCATAATTTCATATTTAATCTTAATCATACACATAGATTAATTAACATTCATCACACATATAAGTAATGCAATATGTTATGTGTGTGGATGTGACAGTTTGCCATAGAGAATTTCCTTAATCTTGTAAATTAATAGGGTAGTAAAAGCTCACATTCACTAAGGGAATACCTTAACTTAAGCCAAGAGAAGGGAACTAAGGGAAAGCAATAAAATAATATTAGAGAAGTGAATAATTTGCTTAAATAGGTTGAAGGAAAGATTTACTTCCCTTAAAGGATAAATTGACTATTGATTTAAACTTGGGTTACTATGAAGGTTATTCTTATTCCTTGAAGCTTTGGGTGAGTCAAAGACCTTTAAATATATGTCTGAATCAGTAATAATATGTGTATTAAGTTGAGTGAATAATCGATAACTTAAGAAGATAACTTTTGGTTGCTTAAAGTAATTTATTAGTTAACTTCTTATTGTATGCTTATGTAAGGGACAATTATGTGTTACTTAAAAATAAACTAGTTGGTGATGCCATTTATGCATATGCTTATGATGGAATTATTATAATTATAGAATGTTAGAAAAAGGAGTGGGTAAGGTACTATAGGTGGCATAAATATAGTTGTATAGAGAATTAAGGGTACAATTGGATTTATAAGGGAAAAGTGGCTATATTGTATGTAGGGGTGTAAATGAGCCAAGCCATTCATGAGCTACTTGAGACTTGATTTGATGAAAGCTCGTTCATTAAGTTAAATGAGTTCAATTCAAGCTTGATTTTAAAGCTCGTTTTGTAAATTACCCAAGCTTAAGCTTATTGATACTCAATTTGTATGAGCTTGTGATGTGACTTGTTTATGAGCTCATGAGCTAGCTCGTTGGTTATGGCTCATTGATGAGCTAATGAGTTGGTTATTTATAAGCTCATAAGCTGGCTCGTTTATAAGCTTGTAAGCCAGCTTGTGGAACATCTCGTTCACAAGCTCATGAGCTAGCTTATTTATTTTATCATTTTATATAATTCATTTTATTATATAATATGAATAATTTATTTACATCATATATAGATATTATATTCTAAAAATATATGTATGTAATATATGTTATTTATTTAAAAATTAATTTTTATATTATTGTATTTATAAATAATTTACTAATAAATAGTGTATAAACTATTTATTTTTAATTTCAAATAAAATACAATGAACATAAATGATATATATTTATATGGTACTTGAAATTATAAAATTTAAATAATCTATTAGATTCAATAATATTAGAACAAATAATAAGTTTCTTAAATTACATAACTTAAATGCAAGTAATACTTATGAGTTAGTTAATTAATCTATCATCCTGTAAAACTAGTAATAATTCATGATGGAAGAAGATCATGATTTAACAAATTAGAAATACTTTGAAGTGAGTATATAAGAATTCTAGTTAAAAAATATCATTTCTCTACTTTTATATTATTATTAAAAAATATTATTAAAGTCTTTAAAATTTTAAATGTTAAACATTTATTTTTTCTTTATAATACAACTGATTCATGATAATATTTTATAAATATAAATTATTCAAAATTAATTAAAAATATTACAAATGAAAAACATATTTATTAATATAATTTATAAATAATTATATTTTTACATTTAAAAAATAAATGTTAACTATCTTTTTTATATAAAAAATATTAATTATCATTAAATAAAATTTTGTTAGTATCATTATTTATAAGTTTATTTATCCATGCATATTTAAGAAATTTATATAATAATTATTCATATTATCTCGATATCGACCTTCTTTGTCATTTTCAAATAACTTATTTATATACTTAATAATATTTTGCAATTTTATAAAAAGTATTTTAACTTATTCTTTTATGAAGAAATAATTTTATTAATTTTCATAAAATTTATAGGCACATTATTTAATTTGATAAATTAAAAATTTAAGAATATTAATTCTTTATTAAAAATTAAATAAATAGTTTGAATATTTTATGTTAAAATAATATAATTGAATTATTATGTTAAAAGATTAACAAGTTTAAAATTAATATCCAATATATATTATTTTTAAAAGTGTATTATTGAACATGTTTTCGAGCTTAGTTTTGAAACTTTTTTCAAGCCTATTTTTTGAGCATGATTGTGAGCCTATTTTTGAGCTTGATTATGAGCCTTAATGCAAGCTTAGATTCTAATCATTTTCAGACATTATTCAAGCATGGAAACAAGTTGAACTTGAGTTAAGTTGAGCTTGAGTTGAAATTGAGCTGAGCTTGAGCTAAAATTTGAGTTAAGCTTAAGCTAAAATTCAAGCCAAGCTTGAGCTAAAAATCATGTCTATCTTTAAGCTGAGCTTGAGTCTTATACATTTGAGCTAAAGAAAATTTCAAGCTCAACCCGAGCTTGAGCTTAACAAAAATCTCACAAGTTGAGGTTGAAGAGTTGAATACTTGATTTAACTTGACTCATTGACACCCTTAATTATATGTAATTGTTAGCTAGAAAGTTTAAATTATGACATATGCATGAGCATATATAGGTATTGTAAATTAATTTAAGTTATTAAGTATTTAGAAAATATTTTTAAACCTCTTTAATTTAATGCAAAACTTATTGATTGACAAAACTATTATACCACAATTTATGATATATTGAATGCTCTAATGGCTATAATTTGATGAGTATGCCCATTTGATGAATGTTTGATTATATTGAATTTATACAAGGGTTAAATTACTTAATGAAATGTATGAATTTACTTAAGAAAATGTTGTTCTCCTAGTGTACACAAGCATTAAGTTATTCTTACATAAGAAAGTGTAGACTATGGAATTGTAAACTTTTCTTCAGAAAGTTTTAATGTGAAATTTGAAGAGAATTCTTAATGCATGTAAGGTGAAAGTATCCTTTAAGAATGTGTGGGCAAGCTTTTACTGCAACCTAGAGCGAGGCTCATGACGCACGAACTAGGGGCTTGCTTGGAGCAAAAATGCAATCTTCTTGATTGGCTACCTTAAGGAATGAGACAAACTTAAAAGAGTCATAAGATGGAGTTGCCATCGGATGGTTCTGGAATTGGTTCAACTGACCCATTAGCATGAGTGCTAAGTCAAACACTTCAGAGATGGGTTCGGGTGGTAAAGATCTATTTACTCAGAGTTTGAAGTTTACTTCTACCATTTTAGTCGAGTTAGTTACCCTAAGTAGGTGAGCATTTATAAGCATTCATAAGCATATAGCGAGGTATAACATAGTAACAATCATTACAGACATAGCATTATCACACCTTACCCCTCTTATAAGACATGGCATGCTCCCGTAATATGCTTAATAGATTTTACCCCAATACCAAAATCCGTTAAACATATTACAAGGGATGTTAAAATTAATTATCGATCTCTTTTATAAGTACTAATCGGTACCATCACTTGTTCTCCCACTGTAACTATCAGGGGTATTATTAGTGGCACTTGTCTCGATGCCTCAGTCGACCCTAGTCCAGTAGGACCCTATCTGTTACACCCACATAGATACCCTAGGAGTTTTCTATATTGTGTGCCTAAGTATATAGATGAATGCTAGCATTTGCATGATTGAATGATGACTGGTATGTGTATGAGGATGGCTTTGTGCCTATATGTTTATCAGTGTTTCC
>CANYBF011598258.1:0-24302 GCA_948192965.1 Dalechampia spathulata | reverse complement strand
AGTGTAAGGGAAGAAAGAATAGTCCGATTCCAAGTTTAGGGGAGTAAAATCGCTTAAGTCTAAGTGATTTTGTGAATTTTTTTAACCCTAATTGCTTAGAATGATTAAAACCAAAATTAAAAGGATTAATCCCGTTTTTCTTGTCTGCCAAAAACCCTAATTCCGTAGGTCAAAAGTCCGAACCCTCCAAAAAAATCCCTCCTCGCGCAGAATGGAGTTCCAAAGCTTTAAAAAAATCTGCCCTAGAGACATACGCGATCGCGTATCCTAACATATGCGGCGTGTCACAAACATATGCGATCGCGTATGTTTGTACATATGCGGCGGGTCCAAAAACATATGCGGCGTGTGACACCCCCAAAATGGGCCAGAATTGGCCCAGAACGGCTCGGAATGATCCGAATCAACCCGGAGTGGCCCAAGACCAACTCGAAATGGTCCTGAATCATCCCGGATTCGATCCGAGTCAAGACGGTCCAAAATTAGGGTGCGACACTTGATCATTTGGCTATTCTTTATGCCTTTCACTTGAGGATCCAAATTCAATATTTTAAGTATTGAAATTAAAATCTAGGAATAAATCCTAAATTAGAACTTCCATTTATTCATTATTAACATCTTCTTCTAATTCATTATCACCATCATTTTGAATCTCTATATTTGATTCGTATTCTCCTAATTTCTCCTTATAATCATACTAAAAGGTATAACTTGAAACCATTCCATAGAAAATTAAATATGATTTAAATAAGGACATTAAATTATCTCCTTTTTAGTCTTCTTGAAGGCATATTGTATGAATTATTCAATATCTAATTTATATACTTCATTTAATCAATCATAGTTTAAATTTATGTATGATAGGTAGTATTGCCACTCCTTTAAGTTAAACATGTTTTCTTTCATTGCTACATGTTTTCGAAAAACAAACAAGGAAAGGTAGTAGAAAGAGAAGAAAAATAAGGAGAGCTAAATGAAAATATATGTCATACTCGACTGGTGATACATGCTCCTATAAAATTATTAATAAATATCATATTATTTTTAGGTCACCCTACAAGGGATCTATGTAATGTTTTTGTTTGATTTGATATATTTGGTTTATAACTATAATTATTAATTTTACTATATATGGTTTTATGTAACATCACTTATATACTCTAAATAAGCTACATATTAGGCAGTTTTAGCATTATAACTTATATATACACATAAAATATTTTACTGCCCATAAAGTGTATAGTGATAATAGTATAATTTAAAAACATCTACTAAGATAAGCTATATTATCAAAAGCAATTATGATGATCGTATAAAAACCTAAAGTGTCTTGATTGCATTGGTGCCTTATGCTCCTTAGAATTATCCTTACTTGCATTCATCATGAAATAAACATCAAGTATATAACTTAGTAGTGCTTAATAATGAGTGTGTTATAATTATAACTCAATTCACTCTTTTTATAACATGGTAATTTATTAACAAGATAAATAACAACTAATCATAGTGATAATCACAAGTAACATTTAGTGGCTAATAAAAAATATATATAAATGTAACATTATTCAATATATATTTCCTTTCTAATAACTTACCATATCATACATGACCATCATGAACTAATTATTTATATATAAAATCTATGTGATAATATTGTAGCAATGATATATTATGTATCCATAAATGCAAAGCTATATTACATTTATCTTCTTTTTTTAATCTTTAATTACACTTGTCTTACATTAGTTGGGCATCAATATAACCATCTACTAATACTAGACATGATATCAAAATCATCA
Source organism: Dalechampia spathulata (assembly GCA_948192965.1). Classification (NCBI taxonomy): domain Eukaryota; kingdom Viridiplantae; phylum Streptophyta; class Magnoliopsida; order Malpighiales; family Euphorbiaceae; genus Dalechampia; species Dalechampia spathulata. The sequence continues at coordinate 22,503 of CANYBF011598258.1, read as the reverse complement.
CTTATCAATCCTAGATAGGGTATCAATATCACCACCAATCCTTTCTTATGTATGGTATCAAGATCACCATCTACTATTTTACTAACAAGCTATTAATATCACCACTTATCAATTTTATTGTGGAAAGGTATCAACATTAATACTAACCACAAGTTAAATTAAGGAAGGACATTAACATCGTATTCATCTCATTTCATTACCATAGGAAATATTAATAAATAATAATAGGATATTCCAACCACTAAGAGCTTTTTAAATGACATTTACTAGTCATGTCATAATTTTGAATATCCTCAATAATTAATGTAACATATTTATATATTCATAAGCATTCAATCAATCAAATAGTAATACTATCATTCCACCATATATGCATTTATTTTAACCATCATAAGTATCCATTCGTGTGAACAATCCAAACATAAGACGTCGTTGCCATGTATAATCATGCTAATGTTTCATAATCGATACAAATTGCATCATTAAAATATAATGAATAGATAGTATATAATGAATTGCCATTTTTATTTTTTTTATAATTAATGCAACTTACTTGGTAAATTTATTATAAATAATTATTAATAAGCACAAACATAATTCATACCATTCACCATTCACTTAGGACATCTTTGTAAATCATTAATAATTTCAAGTATATGAATAAATAATCATTCTACAAGAAGATGTTAACTCATACAAACATATCAACCAACATGCTCATTAAGCATCAATAAATTGCTATTGTTAGAATTAACTATATTTTTGAGCAATAATCAATTCCTAAATAAAATTACCAACTAATTGATGAATGATGATAGAAGTATTAACTGAAAATTTTACTATAGTGCATTTGCCCTTGATCAAATGATTAAGCATACATATTCTCTCTTTCCTACATTTCATTCTTAAGTAGAGGTTGTAGCTTTTTTGTTTCTTAAGCCTACTACATATAAATATTTCAATATTTAAACTGTTTCTTTAATGAACCTTCTAAAACATAATGATTGTTTACTCCAGCATTTGATACACATACCTTTATATAATAATTGATTATGTTATACCCAAACCCGGTGTAGCACACTCCCATAGAATTCTTAATAATCCCTTAAGCAAGGAAATCATTAATTAACCTATAAGGGATTTGTATAATTTTTTTTCAATTCGTTTGACTATATCAAATAATGTGTACCTATAATTCAATGATACTTGTAAACATAGGTAATATCAATACACGATAATATGCGTCCAGTATATTAATTGTATACATCATACATTTGTCATTCATAATCATACCATCATCCATTATATAAAATCTATGTAGTTAGTTTTACAGACTTTAATTGTATCGATATTACACACAATAAAGTTCATAACATAAGTATTACTATCGTAAAGGTTAATACAATAAGCTGTATATACAAAAGACATCATGGAGTATGTTACATCGGTTTAAAACTACTTTGAGAATAAGATTCTTCAAAATTGCAACCTCCCCTGATTGTAGATCGGTCAATCTAAACTCTTGCCTGAAGGTCCTGGTCCTGCATTCATCAAATGATAAATGCTAAGTATAAAACTTAGTGGTGCTATAAAATGAGTAAATAACATGATCACTTATCATAGATAACATAATAACATCAAATCATGGTGAACCATTATTGAGTAATATAACTGTATCAAATCATGTTACTTTGCATCATTCGTTATCTATTATAAACAATGCATATAACATACTGTGTAAATGTAGGAATAAATATCATAAAGGATCCACTGTAACTTTTCCTATATCAAATACTATATTTAAACATCATTGCTCTATATACTTTACTATATAAGCATAACTATATTGCATTTATCATTTCATAATTATACTTTCATGATATATGAATGATAATGTATGTCTATGAGAATGCAATCATACATTGCATTCTCCCTTTGATTTTCATGTAACATTTCATTTCATTTTTATATGATTATGCACAATCCATACTGGGTCCATTTCTCTATACCGATACTATATCATACTTTGGTTCTTGTAGGAACATAACATTTCTCTATGGTTCTTTGATAAGAATCTATACTATATGATTCCATTGAGGGAATTGATAATAACTTTATGACCTAGTATGCTTTCATTAAACTTTGCTCTGTATATCACTTTCTTTCCCCCCTTATATCCTCTATATGATATGTCATGAATATGCCTTTATGTATAGATGATCCATGACATAATGCATAATTGATGCTTTAATGATAATATGCAATGATGATCATATGATACCATTCATAATGTAAGCTCATTATGTTCATATCATAAGCAATCAAGTGAGAAATCATCATTTTAAGACCCTATATAAGGTCATAAGATATATAGCATAAACTTGCTACTGCTTTCCTCTTATCGATAACTTATGGAGAAGTTTGAGTCTCATCCATTAAACTTGTAGCATTTCCATTTTACATTCACTTAGTACAGTCATTCATATATGGCACTTGGCTTATCATCTTTAAGAATCCATAATCATTCATGACATGTAGCCATAATTTAACTTTGACTAATAATGAGCATACAAACATAATATCATTTCATAACATTTTACACTTTACAAGAGTCATACATGCTTTTCGACCACTTTAGGTCTGTAAACCATAATATCATCCATTAAATGTATTTAATAATTATTAGCTTTCATTTGCATATATGGAAAGCCATTATCCATATACATACCATTACACACCTTCACATTCAAGTATAACTGCATGTATAAGTCATAAACATGCATATTGGTATGTACTTCAAAAATCTAGAACATTGAAGCATGGATAAGACTTGTTATAACACATGTGAACATATAGTATTAACTTTGTTTCATGCCTCTAAATGTGTATTTTTATGTATAATGAAGAGTTATGAGGTCTAAGTGTGTCTAGCATTAAGTTTAGAGGCTTAACATGCCAAATCATACAAGGTAAGTTAGTATTCATTTGATCATTTTTATTGCATGTTTCCTTTCTCTTTTCACTTAGTATGCATAAGCCATTATATACCCCTAATGACTATCTTATGAATCATGAATGATAATCACTTTTAGTTTATTATCTCATACATATCTCAACGTATTAAACCATGTAAACAAAGTACCAAAACTTACATATTTAAGGCATACAACACAAAGATGTTGAAACTAGAAAGTGCAAATACCATTTCTACGTGTACTTGGACTAAATGAATTTTTAAGCTATCTTCTTTGCCTTTAACATAAACAAGCCATATACCATCAAAAAATAGACTCATCAAGGTTTTATTTAAGTTATAGCATGCAAATTATTTCATCCATTAAGGCCTCAAAAACTCAAAAGGCCATATATCTAGATGTTATTGCCAAAATTGAACTATTTTGCATACTTAGGTCACACTTGCATGAAACTTGCATAAAACATGCATAAACTTGCATAACCTGACTCTTTTACCTCTTATAGAATAAGAAACATGTATAACTTGGGTCTCACATGGTCATTGGCATGCAAACAACTCATACAAGATGACATATTACACATGTTACATATACTACACTAAAATGAACATTTCTAGCATACCACTAATTTATACCTTGCTTACCCCTATCATAACTTAGTCATATGGTCACTTTTAATGCATGAAAATGTTTTTCTAAGACTTATACATGAATAATATATCCAGATTTACAATTATACATAATATAGTTTTCAATATTAACCTTAACTTTTCATGGAATGTTATTTTTATCCTAGCTTACCATTTAACACAACATTGCTTCTAACTTTACTCTAACTTGTATTTAACCATTTTAAACTATACTTTATCATATAATAACATATTAAACATTGATCGTTATAGAAATGACAGTAGTTTTAATCACTACTTCACTGCAAGCATACATATAATTATAGTAAGATATCAAACCCACAAGGAATTATTGCCTATCCACCACTACTCGAATTTCCAATCTATTTAAGCAACTCGAATGGTTTGGTGTTTGAAAGTAATCGATAACAAAAGTACAGTGTATGAAGAAATGACATAAGATTAATGGTGATAAGGTAGAACAATGATAAGTGGCATATGATTTGAAATCATCATCACTAAGCTAAGATAATAGTCATATGCTTATTACTACCCAAAATATCCAAAAGCATCAATAACCCTCTCTTGAGGCGAAACTGACTAAATTTTGCACTAATCTTGGATTCACTTAGTCACTATCATGGTCCTTTAATTAGGGAAACTATTAAGCAATCATGCAGGAATTAGGAGCATGTAGATCTCTCATATACATGTACTTAACCAGAATGAGTAAGCATTTCATAATTCAACACTTATTGCAATTACAAAGCATAAGTAATCATTTACAAAGCTAATCTTTAGAATTGAACATCTCTTAATGAACAAGCATTCTACAATCCAACTCTTGTTGCAATCATAAAGCAGAGATTTTTTTTCTAAAATCAAACTTTAGAATTAAATACTCATAGTAATGTTAAACAAGCATAATCAACTATCCCTATAAAGGATTTCCAGTGGCTTTCTTCCTCTCTTATGACGTAACTCCATGATTGTGGAGTTGGAGTCCACGATCGTGGATTTTTCTAGTAGGTCTCGGGTAGTCTCTTCATGGCTTCCACGATTATGGAGTTAAAGTCCACAATGGTGGAATCCTCCAGCAGCTTTTCCTCTTAATGCTCTTCTGCCACGATCATGGCAAGGAGCTCCACGATCGTGGAGTTAGTCTTCCATGCACCAAAACTCCTTGTTTCTTCTTATTTGCTCTTCTAATGTTACACAGTTAACATACACATCAAACTCTATTAAAAACACGATAGATTAAAACAAAATTCTATGAAATTAAAGCAACGTAAACATCTTAAAACATCTGAAATGCAATGCATGATGGCATACATCAACATCCCCATACTTAAATCTTTGCTTGTCCTCAAGCAAAGATAACATAACTCAACTAAAATAAAGCACAACACAAAGAATTATAATGCACTCATAATATGGCATTTTGCATTTGTCACTTTGAGAATTCTTAACTTGAAATCACCCTTCTTCATGAAATCCTTCCATAAAGACTGAACAACCTATTAGATATCAAGAATACAATTCAAGACTAAACATCCTTCCATAATGTGTAGTCATTCATACAAGTGCACTAATAAACAAAATACAACTCATTATCTTTTACTTAGATATGGAGTGTGAGTAATTCAATTTGCTTTAAGCTTGATTTAATTGAGGATCATAAGGTTTTTATTCTTTTTCTTTTATTTTTCTTTCTATTTTTATTTGGCTCTTATTCAAGAGGTAGGTTTTTCAGCTCGAGTGCCCCACGCTTTTAATGATGGCCCCTGGTTACTTAACATGCTACCTTTGCTCGAACGGCTACTAGCACTGTTCATATCACTAGGGCCAGTTTCGAGCATCCCTAGTGACAGCGAAACAGTTAGCTTTTGGCATTTTCTTACTCATTTCCTCATTGCTTGTTATTTTAAAATCACTCACATCACACATCTCAACATTTTATAATTAGTTATATTCTATTCTATAGTGCACTTATAGAAGGACTAAGCTTATTATCTATGTTAAGCGTTTATACCTTCTTGATCCTATTAGTTTGTTAAGTTTTATGATAAAAAAGTTCAAGATCAATGTGATTACAAGTTAACTATGTCCATTGTCTAAATACGCATGCCATATTTGAGTGATCATGATCACAATTTCACAATCACAAGCATTCATTCACGCAATAAACATAAAGCAAAGCATGATCACAATCACAATTTCATAGTCATAAGCATTCATTCATGCAATAAACATAAAGTGAAGCATGCAACAATAAAAACTCAAGCAATTAACATATCAAAATAATCAAACACAAGCATCCCTACACTTAGAGAACACATTGTCCTCAATGTAAAAACATTGAGTTTAAACATAATCACAAGGGAATCAAATAAAGGATAAAAAATAAGAACACACAAAGTATAATAAAAGGGAAAAAAATCAGTTGCCTGATTGTCAAGGTGAGCTAGGTGGAGAAGGAGTTGGGGAGGGAACAGTGATGCCAGAGATCTCGAAGAATTTGAGCATCTTCCTCCTTTGATAGCATTGCTCTCAGCATATATCATTGATTGTTGCCTCCACTCCGATGAGGCGAGCAGCATTTTCAGCATTTCCTTGTTCAAGCCTCATTAGTATTGCCTCGATGGAGTTATCCACTCCAACTTCAGTTGTAAGCCCTTATTGTTGTTGTTGCTGCTCAGTCTCATATGCCTACTCCTCTAGGATAGCAACACCTTCCTCTTGATCCTTCTTGTCCCCCTCATCACAGACTTGGAATCTCTATTTTACGCCCTTCCTGTCATTGTAAGCTCAAAATTGGGTGCCCTTAGCATCTAAGATACCTACATTGTACAAATATCTAGCAGAAAACTTTTCTGATAGCAGCAGGGTTAGGTCACTAAAGTCCACATCCAAATAGACAACAATAACAGTGATAATGTGACCTAGACCTAGTTTCTTACTTTGTGGGTTCTCCATCTTCATGAACCCTTTCATGATATGGAAAGTGGTGCAAAAATTGTTTCCATTAAGCATGCACCATAAAGGAAAGAGCTCCTGTGTGGACACCTTATTGTTCTCTATCTTAGCAAAGATAGAGACAACCATAAATTTATGTAGCAGGATTAATACAAGGTCACAGATTATTAAGTTAAGGATATTCTTAGTATCATAAGCTAAGGCACCCCCTGTGAGTTCATTCCAGAAATCCTTAAGCTTAAAATCTATATATGTGGATGCAAAACCACATTGGGGTAGGTTAGTGGCATCCTCAATCATGTCATAAGTCATTTCTAGTGGCCTACACCCAAGTCTAAATTGGATCTTACCCATCTTGTTCCCTACAAAGTCACAAATGGTATAGAATTTGTGTATAAGCTCCTTGCGCACATGGTGCTTATCCATAACAAATGTACCCCAACCTAATTTGCATGCTAATGCCTTCAATGATTAATGTATTCCTAATCTATTAGGCAAGCCCCAATCATAATAACAAGGAAGGATGATTTGTTTCTTACATACCTTTTGATATTTCCTACCTTTCTCCATTGTATAGATTGGGAAAGGCGCACTGAATTGATTTGCAATGTCAGTTGTTGATGACTCGGGAGCCTTTCCTTTGCCTTTGTTGCACTGGGTGATGTGCTTGACTCATCTAGACATGGATGCAAAGGAATACTAAGATGTTTTAATAAGCCACCAAGCAAAAATTTCAAGAATTTACCCAATTTTGCTCTTTTGGGCATTTCCCTCCTTTTAATGTGTGTTAACCAAATCACTCCAACATGAAATAAAATGTCAAATCATATATTCATCATGCAACACAACCTAATTCTATCCCTAATCTATCCTTAATCTAGCCAAAATAATATTTATTCAAGAAAACCCAAAGTTGAAAAAAAAACTAATTTTTTAAGAACAAGAGAGAGAATGGAGTTTCTAACCTTTTAAAATGATGAAGATGAGAGGCAAATGTAGTAGAAATGATGAAATCTGCTTGCAATAAAGTTAGGAAGATGGAAAAATTAAGTTTAGGGTGAGTGAAAATAGGAGTTTTGAGTTCTAGAGGGATAGAATGCAAAAGGGGTGTGGTATTTGCAAATGAGGCTGCTGAAATTTTACCCTTTAAAATCGTGACTTATGCCTTGTCCACGATCATGGAATTTGACAGACACTTTTCTTATTTATCCCTTGGTTGTCCATGATCGTGGAATTGGACTCCACAATCATGGAATAAAGAGAAACTTTTTCTTTTCGACCTAACTACTCCACTCATTTCTTTTCTATTTTATTTCATTTTCTTTTATTCTACACTTCAAAATGAACATAATTAAACTAAATCAACCATCTATTATCAACATATAAACACATTTTTAAAAAAATGACTTAATCATAACAAAATTTCATAATACTATTGAATTTATGTAAATAAAACACACTTACATGCTAAGTTTAATCTCAATAGTTAGACCTTACCTTGTGGTGGTTTCACTTTAGGGAAGTTACCTCTCTCGGCTTATGGTTTAAACTACCAAGGTATACCTTGCAATGATGCCCGTTAACCTTGAAAGTCTCCCCTCTGTCATTCTTCAGTTCAACCACCCCACTGTCGAAGACTTGTGCTACTTCGAATGGACCACTCCATCTTGACTTAAGTTTCCCAGGAAACAACCTCAACTTGGAATTGAATAAAAGAACATTATCACCAACTTTAAAGGATTTTACCTTGATATGTGCATCATGCCACTACTTGGTCTTCTCTTTATATAACTTAGCATTCTCATATGCTAAGTGCCTTAATTCCTCCAGTTCTTGCAGTTGTAATAGTCTTTTCTCCCATGCTTTCTTCAGATCATGATTTAGGAACTTATTGCCCAGTATACCTTATGCTCAAGCTTCATAGGTAGATGATAGGCTTTTCCATAGATCATCCTATAAGGGGTTGTTCCTATAGGGGACTTGAATGTTGTACAGTATGCCCACAGAGTGTCATCCAACCTTGCTGCCTAATCCTTCTTGGAACCATTGATTGATTTTTTCAGGGTTCCTTTTAGTTCTCTATTCACCACCTCCACTTGACCGCTGGTTTATGGATGGTATGATGTGGATAATTTATGATGCACATTGTACCTCTTGAGCATGGCTTCAAATTTGGCATTACAAAAACTTGCTCCTCCATCACTGATGAGTGTTCTTAGGACTCCGAATCTGGCAAATATCTTCTTTATAAATCTGCTCACAACTCTACCATCATTGGTGGGACTAACAACTGCTTCAGCCCATTTGGAGACATAATCAACTCCCACTAAGATATACTTGCTTCCCATGGATGTCAAAAATGGTCCCATGAAATCTATGCCCCATACATCAAATATCTCTACCTCCAGAATGGAAGTTTGAGGCATCTTGTCACATCTGGAAATATTTCCAATTCTTTGGCACTTGTCATAATGAAGTACATAATCCCTTACATCCTTGAAGATTGTTAGCCAATAGCACTTAGCTTGCTGTCTTATTTGCTCCGTAATGCCCTGCATATGATGAATCATGACAATAAGTTAGTATGGGTATTATTTCCTCCTCATGAACACCTCTCCTTATTAATCCATTAGCACATTGGTGGAATAAGTAAGGTTCCTCCCATTAGTAATATTTTGTATTAGTAAAGAACCTCTTCCATTATTGATGCAAAACATCGGAAGGCACTATACCGCAAGCTAGGAAGTTCGCCATGTCTGTATACCAAGGAATTTCCCTTTTCTCTATCATGAACATAAACTCATTTGGAAATTCTTCTTTGATGGATCCTTCCTCTTCATCATCATCCTCATCCTTCTCCAATCATGAGAGATGATCTGTAACTGCATTCTCAGCTCCTTTCTTGTCTTTGATTTCAAGGTTGAATTCTTGTAGTAGTAACACCCACCTGATTAACCTTGGTTTTGCATCTTTCTTAGCAAATAAATATCTCAACGCAACATGATCGGTGAAAATAATTACTTTGGATCCTAACAAATACGCTCTAAACTTATCACATGCAAATACTACTGCTAAGATTTCCTTTTCAGATGTGGTGTAATTCAATTATGGTCTAGTTAATGTTCTACTAGCATAATAAATAGTATGCAATTTCTTGTCTTTCTTTTGCCCCATCACACACCTTAGAGCAAAGTCACTAGCATCACACATAATCTCAAAAGCCAAAGACCAATCTAGTGACGTTAAAACTGGAGCTATGGTTAGTGCGTGCTTTAAAGTGTTAAAAGCATTTAAGCACTCATCATTAAAATCAAACACAACATCCTTAACTAACAAGCTCATTAATGGCCTAGAAATGATAGAAAAGTTTTTTATGAAGTGGCTGTAGAACCTTGCATGTCCGAGGAATCCCCATACTCCTTTTACATTCTTTGGTGATGGTAGATTAGATATTACCTCGATTTTGGCTCTGTCCACCTCAATTCCTTCCTTGGAGATCTTATGACCAAGCACAATTCCTTCATCTACCATGAAATGACATTTTTCCCAATTGAGCACTAAGTTACACAGCGTTTTAAGACTTTTTCTAAATTCTGCAAATATGACTCAAAAGAGTCTCCAAATACTGAAAAGTCATCCATAAAAATTTCCATAAATTACTCAATCATGTCAAAAAAAATAGCAATCACACATCTTTGAAAGGTAGCAGGTGCATTACATAAACTAAAAGGCATCTGTTTATGTGCAAAAGTACCATAAGGGCATGTGAAAGTTATTTTCTCTTGATCTTGTAGGAAAATGAAAATCTGATTATAGCCGGAATAACCATCTAGAAACCAATAGAAAGAATGACATGCTATTTTCTTTATCATTTGATCAATAAAAGGTAAAGGGAAATGATCCTTCCTGGTAGCAGATTTTAACTTCCTATAGTCTATACACACTCTCCAGCCAATTACTGTTCTAGTTGATAATAATTCTTTCTTTTCATTCTCTATAACAGTTATACCTCCTTTTTTAGGTACATATTAGACCGGACTCACCCATTCACTATCAGAAATTGGATATATAATACCTGCATCAAGTAATTTTATCACCTCCTTTTTCATAATATCTTTCATGTTAGGGTTGAGAATCCTTTGCCTTTCATGAACAGGTTTACTTTGTTCTTTCAAGTGTATCCTGTGCATAACCATGTCAGGGATGATCCCTTTAATATCAAACAGCTGCCAGCCTAAAGCTCGGATATGCTTCCATACCATTTTAAGCAACTTATCCTCCTGTATTGAAGTTAGCTTGTTAGATATAATGATTAGCAAGGTTTCATTTTCTGCTAAGAAGGCATACCTCAAATGCTTTAGTAGGATTTTCAGTTCCAAAAATAGGTGGCTTTTCAATTGAAGGAGGAGAAGGGTTAGAATTTCTTACCAACAGTTCTGCATTAGGTGATTCATCACCTTCCTCACTTATTATCTCATTCTCCTCTTTTGTTGTGACATCTTTTGGTTCCTCTTCTAGTACAGTAGACACGCATTCATCAATCACGTCAAGCTTCATACATGACTCTCCTTCCATTGGTTGTTTCATTGGTTTCCTCATACAGAACTCTATCAGCTCTTCACCAGTTCTCAATATCAGTTTTCTCTCATGCACATCAACTAAAGCTCTTCCTGTATTTAGAAAAGACCTTCCTAAAATCAAGGGGCAGTTGACATCCTCATTGTAATCTAACACTACAAAATCTATTAGAATGATGAACTTATCCATTTTAACTAAAACATATTCAATTATACCAAATGGTTTCTTCACCAATTGATCTGCAAGCTGAATTACCATGGAAGTGGTTTTGATATCTCCCAGACCTAGCTTCTGAAAAATGGCATATGGCATCAAGTTGATACTTGTGCCCAAATCACATAAAAATTTGTTATATACCAAATTTCCTACTTTACATGGAATGGTAAAACTTCTTGGATCTCACAGCTTTGATGGAATTTTGCTTGAAATGATAGAGCTGTCGTTTCCTATTAGCGAGACTGGTTGTTTCATCAATTTTGCATTTATGTGCTACGATTTCCTTCAAGAATTTAGCGTATTTAGGTATATCCTAAATCATTTATACAAATGTCATGTTTATTCTTAGTTTTTTCAATTTTTCCATAAAAGCAACAAATTGTTCATCTACCTTATTTTGTACTAACCTTTGCGGAAATGGAATGAGAGGCATATACTTACCTGGCCTTGGCTGATTCTCCTTCTTTTTTTGCTTATATCCAACTCCACGATCATGGAGTTGACTGCCACGATCGTGGCAATGACTTCTATCAACTTTTGTCTACGTTTATGAAGGCTCAGCCTTATAACTACTTTGTTTCCTTTCTTCAGTCCTGCATTCATCTTCATGGTTAGTAGGTTCCTTACCTTTACTAAGTAATTCTTTACCACTTCTTAATTGAATTGCATTGACTTGCTATTTAGGGTTTGGATTGGTATTACTTGGAAGTCCTCCAAGGTTCCTTTGTGCTATTGTTATTGCCAGTTGCCCCACCTGTACTTCTAAGTTGTGGATAGAGGAATGGTTCTTTGTAATTTGATCAAACTTGGCTTCCATTTGCTTTTGCGAATTTTCCTGGTTTGTCAGTTTAGTTCCTAGCAGCTCCATGAATTTCTCCATTTTTGACTCAAAATTGTTTTGGGGAGGTGCTGGTTGTTGTGCTTTTTGTACATTTTCTGCATTATTACTCCAAGAAAAATTTGGATGGTTTCGCCACCCTAAATTATATGTATTGGAGTAAGGATTGTTACCTTATCTTCCCATGGATTGTGGTATGTTGCATATAAAACTAACCTGCTCTATGGTTTCATATGCATTGCACTCATTCACAGCATGTCCTACTTGTCCACACAGCTCACATAAACTGGATACCTTTAACAAGTTGCTAATTTGCTTTGTCAAATTTGCAACTTCAGCCTACAAAGTACTAATAGCATCAAGTGATAAAACACTTTTATGTTCTTTAATTGCCGTTCTTGACCTGTCTGATGCCCATAGTGCATTGGTAGCTACCATTTCTTCCAGGAGTTCATATGCTGCTTCTATAGTCATTTTCATCAGGGACCTTCCAGCTGCTACATCAATGGTCCCTTTAGTGGTTGTGTTGACCCCATTGTAGAATGTCTAGAGTAGCAATTCTCTTAGTAAGTTATGGTAAGGACACTTCCTTTATAGCTCTTTGAATCTTTCCCACGTCTCATATAGAGATTCATTGTCCATCTGCTGGAAATTAGTAATCTCCTTGATGATCTTTGCAGTCTTTGCCAAGGGGAAGTATTTGGCCAAGAATGCTAGCACAAGCTGGTCCTAAGTTGCAATTAACCTTGGTGTCAATGAGTTCAGCCAAACATTTGCCTTGTCCCTCAATGTAAGTGGGAATAGTCTCAGCCTTATAGCATCCTCTATCACTCCATTATACATGAAAGTATCATAAATCTCTAGAGAATTTAAAATGTGAGCATTAGGGTTTTCATTTGCTAAACTGCAAAACTGTATTGAAAACTAAAACATTTGCAGTAGAGCTGGCTCAATTTCAAAGTTATTGGCTACTACAGTTAGCCTTATTATACTTTATTGGTTAGCATAGAAACCATGTCTAACCACATCCATCAAAGTCCTTTGCTCCTCTACCATTTCTACTGGATTTCCTTGCATAGTTTGCTCTTGAGCTGCTCTTTGGTTCTCTATTTCAAGTCTTGTCGGATTCGCAAATTTCTATCAATGGTGATTGAGAGTTCTTGGTTCTTCTCCTGCTCATACACTAAAAAAAAACTTAAACCGAAAGTTAAAACTAAACTCTTAAATCAAATTATACTTTCTTCATAGTGATGTTAAACACGTAATTCCTTAGCAATGGTGCTAAAAACGTGATCGTTACAGAAACAACAGTAGTTTTAATCACTACTTCATTGCAAGTATACAAATAATTGTAGTAAGATATTGATCCCACGAGGAATTATTGTCTATCCAACACTACTCCGATTTTTGACCTATTTAAGCAACTCGAATGGTTTGGTGTTTGAAAGTAATCGATAACAGAAGTACAGTGTATGAAGAAATGACATAAGATTAATGGTGATAAAGTAGAATAATGATAAGAGGCATAGGATTTGAAATCATCATCACCAAGCTAAGATAATAGTCATATGCTTATTACTACCTAAAATATCCAAAAGCATCAATAACCCTCTCTTGAGGTGAAATCGACTTAATTTTGTAGTAATCTCATATTCACTTAATCACTGTTATGGTCCTCTAATTAGGGAAACTATTAAGCAATCATAAAGGAACTAAGAGCATGTAGATCTCTCATACACATGTACCTAACCATAATAAGTAAGCATTTCATAATTGAACTCTTGTTGCAATTACAAAGCATAAGTAATCATTTACAAAGCTAATCTTTAGAATTGAAAATCTCTCAATGGACAAGCATTCTACAATCCAACTCTCGTTGCAATCAAAAAGCAGAGATTTTGTTTCTAAAATCAAACTTTAGAATTAAACACTTATAGTAATGTTAAACAAGCATAATCAATTATCCCTATAAGGGATTTCAGAAATCAAACCCTACTATTGAATACTTAGTCACTCATGGCTTACAAGAAAAACAAGGAAGGATAAAAAGAGCACAACTAGGAAGAACACTCTGTAGAAGAAGAAGAAAATTTTTTTTTCCTTTTTTCTTCCCCTCTTCTTATTGGTTGGTCTCTCCTTAAATCCTTGAGTGGAGGTCACACCTTGCCCCATCTTGGATTTGTCCATTTCTTTGCCCACTACTCTTTCCATGATGTGGACTCCGTTACCCATTAATGCTCTTTAAGATTTTTATTTTTGCTCTTCACATGGTATCCATTTCTCTACCTTATCTTCTATTAAGTCATCTTCCACTTTACCCAATAATTGCAAGTCCACGATCGTGGAGTTGGAGTCCATGATCGTGGATATTTCTAGTAGCTTTCTTCCTCTCTTATGACTTGACTTCATGATCGTGGAGTTGGAGTCCACGATCGTGGATTTTTCCAGTAGATCTTGGGCAATCCCTTCATGGCTTCCACGATTGTGGAGTTGAAGTCCACGATCATGGAATCTTCCAGCAGCTTTTCCTCTTAATGCTCTTCTGCCACGATCATGGCAAGGAGCTCCACGATTGTGGAGTTAGTCTTCCATGCACCAAAACTCCTTGTATCTTCTTATTTGCTCTTTTAATGCTACACACTTAACATACACATCAAACTCTACTAAAAACACGATAGATTAAAATAAAATTCTATGAAATTAAAGCAAATTGAACATCCTAAAACATCTAAAATGCAATGCATGATGGCACACATCAAACATGCTAATACATCACCTTACACACATAAATTCCATCATAGGGCTTCATCCAAAGCATTCAATAAAAGCATTCCAAATGTGCATCTTTAGTGCATATTCATTGCTTAAATAATCTTTTCACTTTCTTTTCATTTCTTTCTCTATCAATTCCATATTATATGGAATTTTTTCATATATAAGGCATTTCATATTACATTCATCATGCCAAAGCATTCATGGATCATATCTCATTCATGCATTTCATGAACTAATCAATTATTCACTATAATGTATGTATAAAATCCATGTACACAAGGATGTTGTGTGTGTATGGATGTGATAACTCTCTCCTCTTAAAAATAATTTTAATCCAAAATTTGAACCTAAATCTATAGGGAACAAATGGGGGTATTGCTATCTTATCATTGATTCTTGCTCTCAAGTAGCATCTTATCCCGAATGATGATTCCATAATACCTTCACTAAGGGAATCTATTTATTTCTTAACTGTTTCACTTCTTTGGCCAATACCTCTATTGGTTCTTTATTATAGGATAAATCAGTTTGTATCTCTATAGATTCTATCAGAATAACATGAGAAGGATTCGATTTATATCTTCTTAGCATCGATATATAGAATACATTATGGATTTTATCTAACTTCAAAGGTAAAGCTAATTTATAAGCCAACAGTCTCACTCTTTCTAAGATCTCATACGGTCTGATAAATTGAGGACTCAATTTACCTTTCTGCCTAAATCGCATAATACTCTTCCATGGAGATACCTTCAAAAACACTTTATCCCCTACATTAATTTCTATATCTCTTCTCTTTGAATCCATATAGGATTCCTATCTATCTAAAGCTACTTTTAATTAGGTTTTAATCAATTTCACCTATTCTTTAGTTTGTTATACCAATTCAAGCCCTACTAATCTTTTTTCCCTGACTTCATCCCAATGCAAAGGAGTTTTACATCTTTTTCCATATAAAGCTTCATAAGGAGCCATCTGCATACTAGATTAGTAGCTGTTATTATATGCAAATTCAATCAATGGTAAGTATGTATCCCAGCTACCTTCCCATTCAAGTACACATGCTCGAAGCATATCTTCTAAAATTTGAATCTCTCTTAAATTGCTCATCCGTCTGTGGATGGAAAGCAGTGCTACCCAATGCTCTTTAAAAACACTCCTAGAAAATGAGATGAAAATTATGGATCCCTATATGATATAATTGATGTCAGGACACCGAGTAACCATACATTCTCATACAAATACAACTTTGCCAACTTCTCTAACCCGTAATCCATCTACATAAGTAAGAAATAAGCTATCTTTATCAGTCTGTCAACTATAACCCATATGACATCATGCTTAGCCCATGTTAAAGGTAGACCAGTTACAAAATCCATCTTCATATAGTCCTATTTCTACTCTGGTATAGGCAAAAGATTAAGCGATCCTATGGGTACTTAGTGTTCTGCTTTCACTCGTTGACATACTAAACATTTAACCACATACTCTACTATGTCTTTCTTCATACTAACCCACCAATACTATTATCTTAAATCTTGATACATCTTCGTACTCTCAAGATGATATGAATGTCTTGAACTATGGGCTTCCTTTGGAATCCGTTTCTTCAGATCTTCATTAGTTGGTATGTATAGTTGTGTGTCATGCCTCAATACACCATTCTCAACCAATGTAAATACAATGATATTGCCAGCTTGTACTTTCTTCAATTGCTTTTGATACTCTTCATCGTGCACCACACACTCTTTGATATGATCTATCAAATTTCACTTCACCTATAACTGCAATTCAACTGAAATACAATTTGGTTGCACTATCAGTATAGCATTTAATTGTTGAATCTCCTACACTAACATCAATGGTGACTGTTATAATGTAGTAAATATCTTTTAACTTAAAGCATCAACCACTAGGTTAGCCTTCCCTGGATGGTAGTCTATCATGTAGATATAATCTTTAATTAGGTCTATTTACCTTCTCTGTCTCAAATTTAATCCATTCTGTGTTCCCGGATACTTTAGGCTTTTATGATCTATATAGATGTAGCATTTTTCACCATATAAATAATGCTACCAGATTTTCAAAGCAAACATAATTACAGCTAAATTTAGGTCATAAATAGGGTATTTCTTCTCATGAGGCTTCAAATATCTCAAGGCATAAGCAATAACTTTTCATTCTTTCATCAGTACATAACCTAACCAATTCAAGGAAGTATCATTGTATATTACATAATCCTTCCCGGGTGTTGGTAAAGTCAATACTAGAACCTATATCAAATATTCCTTCAAATGATCAAAACTTTTTTGGCATTTGTCAGTCCACTTAAGAGGAACATCTTTTTGCAATAATGTAGTCAATGTATGGTAATCATTGAATACCTCTTAATAAATCGTCTATAATAGCTAGTTAAACCCAAGAAACTTCAAACTTCATTAACATTTCTCAAAGTCTGCCAATGAAATACTGCTTCAATCTTGCTGGAATCAACTTTGATGCCTTCTGCTAAAATAACATGCCAAAAAAAATCACATGTTCCAACCAAAAGTCATATTTTAATTATTTACCATATAGCTATTTTTCCCACATCTTCTATAATGCAATCCTCAGATGTCTATTGTGCTCCTCTTGATACTTTGAATAAACTAGTATATTATTGATAAACACCACCACAAACTGATCTAGGTACTCCTTAAACACAGTGTTCATTAGAGCCATAAATGTTGCTGGTGCATTAGTCAAACTGAACAGCATCACCAAAAACTCATAATGATAATACCAAGTCTGAAAAGTTATCTTTGGTATACTATTACCCTTCACCCAAAGCTGATGATAACCCAATCTCAAGTCTATCTTTGAAAATGCCATTGCATCTTTCAACTGATCAAAAAAAGTATCAATACAAGGCAAAAGATATCTGTTTTTGATAGTCACCTTATTCAACTATGTATAATCAATGCACAGTCTCATGGTGCCATCTTTCTTCTTCATGAACAAAATAGGTGCACCCCACGATAATACATTAGGCCAAATAAACCTCTTATCTAGCAACTCCTATAATTGAGTCTTTAACTCTTTTAACTCTATTGGTGCCATGCGGTAAGGCATAATACAAATGGGTTTAGTGCCTAATATTACCTTGATCTCAAACTCAACCTCTCTCTTGGGTGGTAATCCTAGCAACTCATCAGGAAATACATCTAGAAAATCATGGACTATAGGTATCTCTACTAACTGCACT
This sequence comes from Dalechampia spathulata, assembly GCA_948192965.1. Lineage (NCBI taxonomy): Eukaryota > Viridiplantae > Streptophyta > Magnoliopsida > Malpighiales > Euphorbiaceae > Dalechampia > Dalechampia spathulata. The sequence goes on along the minus strand of CANYBF011598258.1, from coordinate 4,272 downwards.
CCTTTCTACCTGGTATCTATCACATGAGCAAGTATGGTTTCATAACCCTGTTGTAATAATCTCCAAGCCATTATTGCTGAAAATTAATTTAGATGTAAAATATTAGTGCATAACCCTATATCTGAATAATAGCCTACTCTGGGTATCTAAATGTAACCATCTTTTGTGTACAATCCATTATAGCCTGATACTTTGATAACCAATCCATCCTAAGAATAATATTATACTCCCAAATAGGTAACTCTACTAAATTAGATGAAAAATGCATACCATGGATAACTAAAGGACACTAGCAATAAATCCTATTAACTAATATGTCTTTACCTGAAGGACTAGAGATTGTAATATCATACCCTAATCCCTCACATGTAATATTAACCAATCATGAAAACTCAGTGTTTATATATGAATACAAGGATCCTGGGTCAAATAATACTAAGGCATCATGATTAAAGATAAGAAAATTACCAATGACCACATCAACATCTTGTAAGTCATCTATCTATCTCAGATTATAAACTCTAGCTTGAGCCCCTATTGGTTGGTTCACCAACCCCTGATTGCCATCTCTGCCTCTGCCATTACAACCTCAACCTTTGCTCCTACCATGATCTTCACTCTGAGAAGCACCAAAAATAGATCTAGGTAGTCAGTTCTGTTGATATGACTCATCTTCAAACACTGTATCTACTAATATAATTCAACGTACAATGTAATCTCATACAAAGTGCCCTGTGCTACCAAATATATAACATAGATCTATACCAACTCTATAAGCATCATAATAATTTTAGCCACAAGTATGACACTGGCTTAGTCTAACCCCTATACTACTATAACCCATAAGTCTCTCACTTTATGCTCAATGAGGAAATGGTAGTCTAGATCCTATCGGTCAAGCTGTAAAGTAGCCTTAGAACTTGCTCTTCTTCTATCCTCTAGACAATGAACTAACTTCCTAAAAGGATCTCCAGAACTGTCTGGCTCTAGCACTCTCCTCTTCCTTGATGGTATGCTCTTGATTTAAAGCATTAACCATCAAAGCAGAGAAATCTTTGTAGTTGAACCCCTGTACCAATGCTCTAATTCGAGGAGGCAGTCCTTTTTCAAACCTCTTACATCTATCCCTGCCTGTGGTAAGAATGCATGTAACATAGTAAGCTAGTTTGGTGAACTCCCATTCATACTCTGCCATGGATATGTTCCCCTATTTTAAGCTGAGGAACTCATGTAATTTTTAATCTATATAAGCCAAAGAAACATACTTATATCATAACTCCCTCTAAAAATCACTTTAGGTCAAAACCAGTAGATCAACCATACTCTAGGAATAGTCTTCCACCACTTGTAAGCATCATCCTAGAGCAAAGAGATAGCATACTCAAATTTTACTAAATCAAGGTAGTCTAACTATCATAAAAACCTCATGGTCCTTTCAAGCCACATCTCAACAATATACATATCAGTAGTCCTGGAAAAATTAGTAGCTCTATATGCTCTCAACTTCTTGAAAATTTTCTTATGTACATCTTTAACCTCTATTGGAGGTGGAGATGGCACTGTTGTAGTAACCTGCCCATGTAAGGATCTGAGAAATTGAGCAAACTATATAGTTACAAGATTGACAGTAGATACGGTTAGTTGCCCTATTCACCCCGTTCAACGGATCCTTACCAGACCTCTGCTCTCTCACCAACCTCTAACGTGCCCTCTTGAGGGTTAAAGTTACCCTCACCTTCCTCACCAACTATAACTACTCTATTTATCATAAAATCTAATTTGTAAACACACTCATGGATTATAACAACCAACAGTAGTAAGCACTAACAATACTCCTATTATGCAACTCATTAACCTTAGATAGTAATCACGTCATGCAACAACCATAAGTCAAGCTAACCTTAGCTTTGATACCATTAAAACATATCACACCCAAACCTAATGTAACATGCTCCCGTAGAATTGTTAATAATTTCCTAAGAAAGAAAATCATTAATTATCTTACAAGGAATCTGTATAATTTTTTTTCAATTCATTTAACTGTATCAAATAATGTGTATCTGTAATCCTATGATACCTGTAAACATGGGTAATATCAATACATGATAATATGCGTCTAGTATATCTTGTGCATACATCATACATCTATCATTCATAACCATACCATCATCCATTATATGAAATCTGTGTAGTTAGTTTTATAGACTTTAATGGTATCAATATTACATACAATAAAGTTCATAACATAAGTATTACTCTTGTGAAGGTTAATATAACAAGCTGCATATACAAAAGATATCATGGAGTATGTTATATTGTTCCAAAACTACTTCGAGAATGAGATTCTTAGAAATCGCAACCTCCCCTGATTGTAGATTGGTCAATTTAAACTCTCACCCGAAGGTCTTGGTTGTGTGTTCATCAAATGACAAACGTCGAGTATAAAAATCAGTGGTGCTATAAAATGAGCAAATAACATGATCACGTATCATAGATAATATAATAACATCAAATCATGGTGAACCATTATTGAGAAATATAACCATATCAAATCATGTTGCTTTGCATCATTCTTTATCTGTTATAAGCAATGCATATAGCATACTATGTAAAGGTAGGAATAAATACCATAAAGGATCCATTATAACTTTTTCTATATCAAATACTATATTTGAACATCATTGCTCTATATACTTTACTATATAAGCATAATTGTAGTGCATTCATCATTTCATAACTGTACTTTCATGATATATGAATGATAATGTATGTTTGTGAGAATGCAGTCATACATTGCATTCTCCCTCTGATTTTCATGTAACATTTCATTTCATTTCTGTATGATTATGCACAATTTGTACTGAGTCTATTTCTCTATGTACCGATACTATATCATACTCTATGGTTCCTTTATAGAAACCTATAATATATGATTCCATCAAAGGAATCAATAATATCTCTATGACCTAGTATGCTTTCATTGAAGCATGAATAAGACTTGTCATAACATATGTGAACATATAGCATTAACTTTGTTTCATGCCTCTAAGTGTGTATTCTTGTATATAATGAAGAGTTATCAGGTCTAGGAGCCTAAATTGCCCATTCATTAAGGTGCCAAATCATACAAGGCAAGTTACTTTTCATTTGGTTAAGTGCACTATTCATTTGATCATTTTTATTGCATGTTTCCTTTTTCTTTTCACTTAGTATGCATATGTCATTATATACCCCTAATGACCATCTTATGAATCATGAATGACACTCCCTTTTAGTCCATTATCTCATGCACATGTTAGGGTATTAAACCATGCAAAAAAAGTACCAAAACTTACACATTTAAGGCATATAACATAAAGATGTTGAAATAAGAAAGTGCAAATACCATTTCTGCATGTACTTGGACTAAATGAATTTTTAAGCTATCTTCTTGGCCTTCAACATAAATAAGCAATATACCATCACAAACATCAAGGTTTCATTTAATTTATATTATGTGAATTATTTCATTCATTAAGGCCTCTAAAAATTGAAAGGCTACATATTTAGATGTTATTACTAAAATTGCATTATTTTGCATACTTAGGTCATATTTGCATAAAACTTGCTTACTACATGCATAAACTTTTCATAACTTGACTCCTTTATCTCTTATACAACATGCTAAAGTATTCATGCATCATATCTCATCCATGCATTTCATGCACTAATCAATAATTTATTATAACATATATATAAAATGCATGCACATAAGAATGTTATGTGGTGGATGTGATAGTGTGAGCGCCGGTTTCTGCCGGAGCCCAGAGTGAAGCTTGCAAAAGTCACAGACCGGGGATCGCACTTGGAGCCAAAGCGCAGTCTTCCTAAGGGGTTCCCTTAGGGAATGATACGGACTCGAAAGAGTCGCAAGGGAGTCACCACCGGATGGTTCCGGATTGGTCCAATTGACCCATAGCATGAGTGCTAGTTAAAACCTTCAGAGATTGGGTTCGGGTGGTGGAGATCTACTCTATGAGTTTCCAAAATCGATTTTACCATTATAGTTGGGATTAATTGTCCTAAGCAGGCAAGCATGCAAGCGTAAATGTAAGCACACAGCGCGTCATGTGAATTGGCGTTGCAAAGTTGCACATAGAATGACATATAAGGCTATATGGCATTTAGATGGCATGGCATATGCATGTCATGTGATATAGCGATAAAAGTAACATGGCATATGCATGTCATGTGAGTATGAATGACATATCATATGCATGATATAATAATTCT